>CAUZXS010001270.1:0-178427 GCA_963585895.1 Sepioteuthis lessoniana | reverse complement strand
TAACCTGAAATTCCCAAATTATTCTATTACTCTAATTTTGGGTTTCAAACACTGTAATCAATTCTAAAACATACTTGGAACCTTTTTAACTATGGAATACATCAGTCATTTGTTAGCACACAGTTAAATGGTTCCAAGTATTACTGCATGCAAGTGAATAATGTTGATAGGAATTTATATATATATATATATATATATATATATATAACTTTTTTTTTCTCAATGATCTTTAGTGATTTTAGAACCCATTGTCCTATATGCCTACATACATTTCCTATCACAGTTTGCATAGTTTTTCCACACAGAAGCCAAGAAAAATATCCATCCATTTTTTTTTTTTTTTTTTTTTTAAATTTAAATATCTTAATCATTTAACTGTGTGCAAACAAATGGTTAGTATAAAATTAGAGGAATATTTGATAAAGACAATTACTAATGTTAAATCACAATCCTTGAAACCATTTAACCATATACAAACAAATGAGCACTGGCTTGTTTTAAAATAATGTTACCTACAAACTATTTATTTACAAATCATTTATTTGGCATTAAATAACCAACAAGGGTTGATATGCCATAAAATACAACTAACCAAACTCTGCCATGGGGTGGATGTGACACAATGGAGTACTTATTGAATATACATGGGACTTTCTTTCCTTCTTATGATCAAAGCTTTTTTTATCATCTTTGCATTTATTTATCAATGCTCTTAATTTTGTTGGTTAGGTTTTTAGTTATGACTTCAGCCACTGCTCTCTCGTCAGTACCTGGCTTGAAAACTTAATAGCTTTTGAAAAGCATCAAGTCAGGTGCTAGTTCATAATGATATGAACACAAAAATATCTTAAAATCTTGCTCAAAAACTGATATAGTTAGAAGCTCCCTCTAAACTAAAAAACTTTGTTTTCAGTTTTAAAAAAGATTAAAAAAAATTTTCCTAGATTTATTAAAATAACCAAAAAAATTTTTAAATAAAGTCTTAAATTATTTTTCAAAAATCCTTAATATTTTTATTTCCAACTCCTAATAATGAAAAATTGGTCAAATTCAGGAGTTTTCTGGAATTAGAAACCTAATTGCTACATTCTTTGAAAACTAGCTATAAATTTTCCTGTGAAATGAAGGTCATATATATATGATCTCAAAATGGCTGAATTTATTTAAATTATTGGTTTTCAAACTTATTTTATTTTAGAATCCTTAATTTTGTTTTTTTTTCCCCCGAGACAACCCCAAAACAGCTGATTTTAATAAGACAGTAAAAGAAGCAAAAATCATTAGAACAAATATTTGGAAGAAACAAAAATATATATATATATAGTAAAAATAAGTATTCTCTCTCTCTCATAATTTTTTTTTTTTTTTTATTTCAATGCTATAGAGTTTAGTTATAAATAATTCTTAATATCTGGATTGTAAACTGTTCCACCAGAAATAATAGTATCTTAGTATCTTTCATTTTGAAGAGAATTAACTTTATAAAAACAAAAGTTAGGGTACAAACCCTACCCTGGCACATGGATATTTATTTATGAGTGATAAATAAATATGTTCATTAAATCAATTATGTATATAAGCGTACAGTATATTCTAACCAAGGACAAGGTCAGGCAGAATTAAGAGGGTAGTCAATAATTATTTACAAACTAATGGGTAGAGTGTTCACCAATGGCCCAGGAGACCAGGGTTCAATCTCAGGTCGAGTCATACCAAAGACTCAAAAAAAAAAAAAAGTACTTGATGCCGCCTCCTTAACACTCGGCATTATAAGGTATGGTTTAAGAGTAAAGTGGAGCAATCCAAAGAAAGGAGTAGCACCCTCCTCTAAACCTCAGTGTAGTAGCTAATGAAAAGGGAGCCTTCACATTGCCCTAGACTGCGGTTGCCAACTTTACTTACTTACTGTACACATCTCCTATATGTGCTCATTAAATCAATATTGGTTGCCTTATTACTTCTGCCCATACAAACAAATTTTCTCTATTCTCATCCTGCCTCTTGAATTTCTAACAAAAGCTAAATTGCTAATTAGGGAAAAATGTTAAATTTTTTTGGTTTTACTTCCACTCTGCCAAATCAAAGCATCCAAACACCAATTTTCAAAATTGTTCCAACACAGTTGACATAATTATTCCTGTATTAGAAAAAACAAAAAGCCAATATTGGATACAACAGCAGAGAAAAGACAGAGAGCCAATAGGTTTAGAATTCCATTAAAACAACTTCATTTATTAGACTTTTTTTTTTTTTTTTTTTTTTTAAACTATCTTTCACCAAATGTCTTTGTTGTCTGTCTCATTAAATAACTGAGGTTCTGTGATCACTATTGAAACTCTTGAGTATCTTTTTATAGTATATTAGTTTTTGAAAATATCAAAACCTTTCAAGTTACCAAACACAACAAGCAGTTATTTACTATGAACACAGTTAGCCTCAACAGTAAAGAAAAACACACCGAGCCATAAGGTTTAGAAATCTATGCTAAATTGCCTCATTGGTTATACCAAGGTTTCCCATCTTTTCACCACAAAAGTCAAAGTTTAATTCAGAAGTGCCTGGGACCATTAAAAAATGGGAGGTGGGGACAAGCTAAATTCACAAGGTAACAGTTATTTATTCGATATGTATGATGTTGTTTGGAATCAGAAAAATATGTAATATCTGGGTTAAATGAAGAGGTTGATAGCGAGGAAGCATAACAGCCGAGTGATGATTTAATAATTGTAAATGCAGCATACACTTGACATACGCTTTATTTTGGAGAACAACTGTTCACAGCAGTATGTAGTGGCAAACATGCTCACTACTTGCTGAGTGCAAGTGATAAGGTCAAGGAATCATCCAGATGGACAAACGTTCTTAAAGAAATCAGAGACAAGGCACACAAGAAACTTGAACTTTAAATCTTCTCAACACTGAAAAATCAATGAGTTTCACCTGCAATTATAATGATGCTTTTTTTACAAATAAAAAACAAAACAAACCCAAACCATCCATGCTGAGGATAAACGAGGCAGTAACCTGTAGTAAAAGTGGTACTATTAAGTTCACTTTCAGACCAATATCATATTTACCAACCCCTCCACTCGGGCAGGATATGACACAAGGTCAATTTTTAAGTGGAGTTTAACAGGTTTGAATTCAGTTTTTCTTCTCCTAGACTAGTTGCCTCACCAAGGCTGAAGAACCTAGTCTGTCCTACTATTTACCCATAGCTGGAGGGAGAATAATTGGATTCATACCTTTCCCAAGGGTATTAGTGCTATGTGAAATGCAATCAGTCTCGTCCAGGATTCGAACTCGTGTCGCCGTGTCCATCTCCTAGGACGATAACCATTACACCACGGGCACCTCCATTTTTTTTTTTTTTTTTTTTTTTTTTTTTCTTTCCCATACCAATACCTTTAGGCAAGGTACTGAACCCCATTATCACCCCCGCAACTATTGGTTAAATAGTATCACTGCTGTTCTTCTACAAGGAAACTTTGGTATTGAATAACTCGGAAGTTGACTTGCCACTAAAAGAAAGAAACCCAATGTTCGAATTTAGCTATCTTGTTTTCAGTTGTGATTTAGTTAATCTTTTTTGTTTGCTTGTTGTTTTGTTTTGTTTTATTTTTGTTAGGATTAATTGGCTAGTTTATTGTCATATCCAGGACACTAATTTGGGGAGATGTTACCCCTCTTGAGATTCAGTCAATATATTTACTAAATTAAGACTCGGTTGCCTACAATAACATTTCTGAAAGTGTTAAATTCTATTCCTGCCATTGGCTTCATAAACACATCAGCTACATTTTTCTCTGTTTCAACAGATTCTAAAAGAATCAATGCTTTATTTGATCACATATAAACTGAAATTTTATATCAATATGTTTCGATCTTTGATGGACGACTGGGTTTTTTGACAAAACAATACTGGACTGATAATCACAATGAATAGTTGTTGAGTGTTTAAGTGACTAAAGTTCCGTCATAGTTCTCAATAGTGCTCTATGATACAGAGCTTCTTGACTTGCTAATGAGATAGCAATAAATTCCACTTCACATGTTGACAAAGTGACTGAATTATGCTTTTAAATTTCCATGAGATCATCGGGTTATTTTCTGCCAATTGCAATTGGTATTATCATCACTTTCATGTTTCACAGTTCTTTTTCAATTCCCTAGCAAGGTCAAGACACTTATTTCTCTTTTTGCATTATTTCAATTTTATTCTGTGGTTTGCTGCAACAGAAAAGTCAACAATTCTGCAAGTTCTCTCTTTTTTGTTGATTATTATAAGGTCTGGTCGTCTGGCAGAGATTATGTGACCCGTTTGTATCTTAAAATCCCAGAGGAGTTTTCATGCATTTCATTCTCTAACAGATTCTGGGTTGTACGTATACCATTTATTTATTATCTCAGTCCTTCTGAGTTCTTCACACTAGCATTTGCTGGTTGTCTTTCACTGTACTCTGAGAGATAGTATATTTTCTCCAGTTTTCAGTACTTTCCTGAGTATTATAGTTCATTTTAATAAGGCTGTGATTTGAACGGTCTCTATTCTTCCTGTGATTTCCAATTCTTTTATCTAAGCCCTTTGAACACCATTTAAAGCATACCATCAATAATTGATATCACCGTCACCATGATGTTCTACGGCTTTTTTTAGTTTTGTCACATGGTTCAAATATTTGTCTATCTTTTCATATTCTTTTATTTTCACAATGGGATCCCAGGCAACAGGAAAATCCACTAAAGCAAAATCTGCTCACACTTTTCTGTCACTTAAATTTGCCCAATCTGCATCACAAAATTCTAATTTTAAGGGTTTCTGCAATTTCTCAAATATTAGTGATTGATTGATTATGCCTTTTAAATAACATAAGACATGATTTGATTTGCTTTTGTTAAATGGAAAGAATTTAGTTTTGCAAGGTCTTAAGACAACCGAGTATCTGTATAACAAATGTCTGGTCTTGTTGCAACCATTATAACTAAGACTGACTATAATTTCATAGTAAGGTTTGCTATCTATTAAATTGACTTTGTCACTTATTTGCTTTATATCCATTTCACATGGAGTTAAACTTTGATAATATCTTCTTGATGTATCTAGATTCATTTTAATAGTATTATTTTCGCATTCAATTTGTAATTATAAAAACTCGGATAATTTCCCAAGATCAGTCATTTTGAATCTAGAGTTTGGTTTTGTCTTAATTTGCATTAGGTCTGCTTCAGTTTTTTGACACAATCTAATATATCACCTACCCGCGATAAAATGATGGATATTTGATTGGACATTTTGAACGTACATGCACAGGTCCACAAGTGACTACACAAAATTTTCTGTAGTTAGATAAGTATAGAATGTTTTATTCCACGTTCGACCGCTCTGTTTTAACCATATAAGGATTTTTTTAAAGTTTCCAAATATAATTTCAATTCTTATCTTTAAAGCCTTCCGACAGCTCGTAATATATTTCATAATCTAAGGGGGCATTTAAATATGAACTTTTATAACAGCATCAACTTCACTAAATTCAAAGATTTTTACTACAAAAAAATCAGGTTTTCTTCTGTCAGATTGGATATTGTTTTATTTGTCCCTCCTCTTTAGTGTTTAGGTTATCATTCGGTCGTTCATCATGTGATGGTTATGTAGTGTGGCAATTCAATATTTTTATCGTTTCAATAGTGGGTTATAATCACAAATTGGTGAATTTTACATAACAAACTCTTTTAATAGCCATTGTTTCTGGAAAATAAATCAAGCAAGACAGACTTTGTTTATCAAAGTTTAACAAAGATGCCTTTTTCACGAGGATCAAAGTTTGTTTTATTTTGTACATAACAAAAACAAATCGTACCAAAAAAATGCATCTTATTTAAGTTTGGTTTTGAAACAGTAAAACTTTCATATGGCATTTTTCTTGTGTTTTTATTAGAACAATGATTTCTAATATACACTGAAGCCATCAGTGCATTAACCCACAAGTTTGTGGGCTATTTTGACTCCATAAAGAGACACTTTGCCATAGAAAATAAGGTTCACCACAACCGTTCAGCAGTTCCTTTTTAATGCAAAAATAAGGAGCTGACTGCTCATGTCTGATTCTGTTATGTACAACTGTTGAAAAAGTTCCAAAGTGAACTCGGTTCCGTTGTCTGTCTGTAAACATTTTACACGGCCGTAAGGAGTAATGTCAGCTAGATATTTCTTTGTAGCAAGCAAAGTGTCAGACTTGTGTTTTAAGAAACATAACATTGGAAGGCCAGAATAGTCATCAATAAAATTAATTACATATTTATAACCCTCTTTTGCTAAGGGTTGAATAGAACCTGTTAAATCACTGTGTACAAGTGCAAGGGTTTTGTTGCCTTGCAATCCAAAGTCTTATTTCTGTCATTAGACATCTTCTCTTGAATACATATATTAGAGTTAAGAGCGTGATTTGGTGTCAGTTTTATCTTCATTCCTTTTACTAAGTTGGGTAACATTTTAATATCAGATGCGTTACAGTGGCCTAAGATTTTATGCCAAATATATAAGTCATAAGTGGCATTTCTAGTCAAAACAACATTTTACAGATAATATAAATGTCCTCATGTACACACCATTTTTGTTGCCGCTTCTACTGAAAATATACTTTGTTTAAAAGTTGGTGCGTATATATATATATATATATATATATATATATATATATATATATATGGTATTTTTTTTTGTTTGAGATATATCTACACATGTGTCATTTGCTCCTGCATAGATAAATGCAGGCATTACCTTTTTTCAGCACTATATTATTTGCTCAACTCCCATCAGCTAATTCAACATTTGGGTCCAAATTAATAAATTTGGATTTATAACTTATTACATGTTAAGTAGCACCGCAGTTAGCCAATTATTCTTGTCCAAAACAATATCATATCCTAACGCAAAGGTTTGACTTTTTGCCTATACATTGAAGAGCTTTGTGGCCTTCTTATAAATGTAACAAATAATATTTGTCTTCCCTGGGGGAGGGGGGAATTTTATTGTCCTTTCTACTATGCTAAGGTTTCTGGTAATTATTATAATAATTTGTTGATTTACAATTATAGTGAGAATGGGTACTTACTCCAAGTTTATTCCTTGGGTTAATCTTTTTAAATGTAGTCTTCATTTATAACATACTGTTAGATTCATCTGGGGGGTAACATATGTGTTCTGTTTCTTTATAACTTCTTAAACATACTTTAAATTCAGAAAAGGTCAAGGTTTTCTTCTGGGTTATGACCATTGTAAAAGGTTTAAAATTACAAGGCAATCTTTTTAGAACCGTGGCAATTAAGTCTGTTGCTTAAACTTCCCCAGCTTCTTTCAGAGTATTAGAAATATTCTCTGCCCTTATCATATGGTCTGTAATAGACTGATTCCAATCTTCTCGAAGATGTTAGCTCTGTATAGAGGGAAATAACTTTCAGCTTTCCTTTTGATAAATAATGTTCTCTTAATATTATTAAGGCCTTTCTTCCATTGTCTCTTTCATCTCTTAATACAAATGACAAACTCTTATCATCCAAATAATGAGTAAGCTCAGCAAAGACGGTAGCTTTCTTTTCTAAACACTTTGATCAGTTGGTAACAGTATAATTCGGTATAAATGTTGAATTCCAAGATATCCTAAGAACTTTCACTTACCACAACTCCTACTTGGAATCATCGCCATCAAAAAAAGCTTTGCTACCCTGGTCCCATAACCTGTTGAAATTTGGGTAGTCATCTTGTTTTCAGTTGTACAATACAAAAAGTACACCTCAGTAACAAGGCTGAAATACTTGGGTTTATCATTGCTTATATATGCTTTAGTTATTGCTGATTCGCCAATGTTTTGCTACTACTGATGGGCAAGCCTATAAATATTTGTTAGCAATTTGTAGACAGCCGATACATATTAAATAAGTCAGTCACACACACACACACACACACACACACAAAAATAAAATCAAATTAAAATATAAAAAAATATGCAGACAGAAACATTCATTATTTCTTCTTTTTTAAGCTGGCAAATATATTCAAGTTAGGGGTCCATTAGCTTTTAAATTCATTCTATGATACCTTACAAACTGATTATTCCACCTTTCTTTCCTTGACCGTTTTTCTTTCGTTATCTGTGATGTGAGAAATATTAAAAAATGAATCAAGCAAGCTTTATTAGAAATTACAATCTACTCCGTCTCGTTGGCCTAGTGGATAGTGTTTGCCAATGGTCCGGGAGACCTGGGTTCAATCCAGATTGCATCATACCAAAGACTTGAAAAATGGTACTTGATGCCTCCTTGCTTAACACTCGGCAATATAAGGTATGTATAAAGGGTAAAGTGGAGAAATCCAGAGAAAGAAGTAGCACTCTCCCCTACACCTCGGTATTGTAGCTATTGAAAAGGGAGCCTTCTGGTTGCCCTCGACTAAAGGGAGACAACTCTACTTTACTTATACTTCTTTATATTAAATTTAAATACTTTTACTTCTTATCAGCATCAATTTTTAAGTTAGGTGTCAATTAGCTTTTTTAAATGGATTTGTTCAACATAGCTCAGCATTCTTGTGCAATTCCCATCTAGCTTTTTCAGCATCCATACAGTGGAATTGATACAATTACTGCTTGAAATAAATTGTTTTATTTTACTAGATAAGTTAGACTTTCATATGATTGATAGCAGTCCATGCCTTTGCTAGTCTCATATTGATGCTATTTTCAGTAGATGAGATGCTACTGCCAAGGTACATGAACTTGTCCAATGATTTCAGAGAAACACCATTCAGATATTTCCTGATTTGTGAATGAATAGTTTGTCGGTAACATTATTTTTAAATAAGCCAAAACTCGCTTGCTTGCACATAGCAATACTTGAAATCATTTAACTATCAAACACTAATAATACTATTCAACATTATTCATTCATTTGTACACAAATGGTTTCAAGTAAAAGTAAGGCTGGTGACCTTGGTCAAGGGTGACCCAAAGGCTCCCTTTTCAATAGCTACCACACTGAGGTGTAGAGGAGGGCGCTACTCCATTTCTTGGATTGCTCCACTTTACCCATGATCCTTACCGTATAATGCTGAGTGCTTAACAAGGTGGAATCAAGTACCCTTTTTTTCTTCCCTCCCCCCAGTCTTTAGTATGACTCTACTTGGGATTGAACCCCAGTCTCCTGAACCATTGGCAAACATTCTACTCATTAGGCCGACCAATAGATGTGACTCCATCAGATATTACCAATCCAGCACAGAGTGAACCTGAAAATTAAGGCAATTATTCCCCCAAAGCTCCAGAACTGGCACCACACCAACAGATTGTTTTGTGTCTTATCCAAGACAGTCATTAGGATGTGAGATCTTACCCCTCAGCAGAGTTGCAGTCAGCATATTCTACAGCCAAGTCCTAGCCCAAGTCATCTGGGTTGATACTCATCATGCACTTTATATTTTAATAACTTAGCATATAAATTTTTTTTTTTTTTTTTTTAAAGAAAAGCATAATCCTTTGAAAATTTTCTTTTTCTTTCTTTAACTATTAAAATTATTTATTGATAATTTACCTGTAGATTTTTTCTCCTTGTTCATCATAGGAAGACTTAAAGCTCTCACAACTTTCAGACACAATTTTTCAGATGTAGGGAGAAAAGTCAAACAGATGTTCATGTCTCCAAGTAAGTCCTGGAATATTTAAAAAGGAAATAATTATCAATGTATAATAATATCATTTATTGAGATGTTTACAGTTGCAAAATAAGCTAATAAAAAAATTCTCTGAAATTAAAAAAACAATGTGGCAACATTTCAGTCACTTGTTTATATCTTGATAATTATGATCATATTCTCTTTATTTCCAACTACTACACCTGGTATGAATTATGGAATTAGCACATTCAGAGAATGTTCACTTAAGTTGTTAGTTTTTTTTTTGTTTTTGTTTTTTTTTGGTTTGTTTGCTTTTTTTATGTAGCAGTAAATAAACTAGTAACAGATAAAATGCAAATGATTTTTTCTTTAATAGCTGAATATTTTGTCTTCAAACAAACTAGATTAAATAATCTAAATTAATGGTACATTTTTTTCCAAGCCATGCAGAGAAAACTATTATGGAATAACCCAATTTTGAGGAAAACTAAAGAATTCATTGACAAGAAAATTCAAATTAATTCTCTCTAGCTTTTAGTTTTTTCAGACATGGATTTCACTAATTTAAAGCAACATTCTTTATCAAAGTGATTCCATTTGTTCTGAATTCCAATCAATAGATCTACATCAATGGATAAACCAGTTTTTTTGGGGGGGGTCCCCCTTGTGGATTTATCTATATCATTGATTTCATATGTCTTTTTCCTGAAGAAAAGCTTTAATACCCTTAACTCAATAATAAGATACATTATCCACCTGAGAAGGAAAGAAAAAAGTCACCAAACCAAGTTCTATGAAGGGAATAAGAAAATTATCCAAGATTCCGATGCACCCTCATCCATTAACTGTTGGGGTAATGATTATCATCTCTCCTGGTCCTTTAAATGAAATGCAATCCCATATCAAGAATGACTTGAGAAATTCATCAATTTTCTTCTTGAGTAGTTGCTTTACCCTTCCCACTTCTTTTTGCAGCTGTGTTTTTGTGAAGACTTTTAAGTTAATAAACATTGTCAATAGGGTAATATTTATAGATATGTAGCAGTTCAAAAATAAGGACACACACACTATAATGGGATTTTAATTTTGGTCAGTTTCATTGGTATTTTGATCAAATAATGCTCCACTAAAAGTAATAAAATTTGGTAAGTTTTGGTTTAAAAGAAAAGTAACTTTTCATCCAAAAATTGATCAATATGTATTTATTCATTGGTGAAAATATAGACAGAAAGATGTGTATGAAAAATCATCTTAAATGTATTACTATAGTAAAATTCTATGCATTTTTATAGTAAAATAACACCTGATTATATATATATATATATATATATATATATATATATATATATATATATATATTCATTTTGTTTTATTTTTTTATCAATGAATTTTCATTTTATTATTTGTTCCAATTTCAATGCTGTAGGGTTTGATAATAATACCTAATATCTGTATGATGTTTCAGAAAAATAATAAAATCTGGGATCTTTTAATTCAGGATAGTGTTGGGCAAACTTTTTGGTGGGAGGGCCACATCACTTTAAAATCAAGAATTTAGTCTCAATTCAAGTGCAAGTATCAATTTTTAAAATTTTTTTAGAGGTGCATGCAGGCTGCAGTTTGCCCACCCCCGATTTAGAAGAAAATTAAGATTTTATCAAAAAATCAGGTGTGTATTTATTTGTAACCAATAATATAGATAGCTGATTTGAATTTTTTCTTCTCCTAGACTAGATGCCTCAAAAAGACTAAAGAACAGTCTGTCCAACTATTTTCTCATTGCTGAGGGAAGAACAGATAAGTTCATGTCTTTTTCTGAGACAATTTCCCTGACTCTATCTTGCCATTCATTTCTATCCTCCATTACTCTCAGCAGGTCTTCTAGACAACACCCATGTCCATACAGAGTTGTTGTAGATATGTTCGTGATCAGCCAACACTGGCACATCCATGTGAAGGGGGTCCATAGAAGAATGTCACTTATGAATTTGTACTTGTTTCTCCAGCAGTGTTCTGCATGCCTTGTTGACCTTATTTAGATGGTTTTAGAGATAGAAAGTAGGTGGCTATACAATTGTTGCTTTGTGGGATGTTGCTTCCAGTATTTGTTCAATATAGCTTGTAGCATTCTTATGCAGTTCCAATCTAGCTATTTCTCCAAACAGTTTGTCAGCATCCATCTATTGCCTCCATATAGTAAAATTGACACAACCACTGCTTGGAATAAATTGCATTTTATTTTGTCAGGTTAGACTGCTATATGATTGATAACCTATCAATATCAGTCCATGCTTTTTGCTACTCACAAAGTATGTAAACTTGTCCACTAATTTCAGAAAACCAACATTTAGAGAGGAGATGTCTCCTTTTTGATTACAACACATGTACTCTGTTTTGTTTGCATTCACATGAAGGCAAATGCCTACTGCTGCCTGCTACAGACTATGCAACAGGGATTCAGCTTGAGTAGGTGTATTTGCAAGATATGCAATGTCATTTGCATAGTCTACATTTGTTATAGTTTCTGTGGGGCATCATCTGTTTCTTGCTTTTTTTTTTTTTTTTTTTTTTTTTTATTCAGTATAAAGCCATTTTCTTTCAATTAGATCTAATGGTTTTGAAGTACATAGTCTAGGCAGATTATGAACAGATATGGGGCTAATATACCCCCTTGCAGAACACAAGCAACAATGTCAAAGTCAGTGTCTCCATCCGGTGAGCAAACCTTGACTTTCATGTTACTATAGAAGATCATTACAGCTGTGATAGTTTCTTTATGAAAACCATAGGGTTGAAGTATTTGTTCCATCTTCCCTCTATGTATAGAATCAAATGCTTTGGAAAAATTGACAAACAGGAGTTTTGCCTCAAGGCTTTTTGCACAAACTTCTATGATTCAACAGATTGTCAGAATATGTGATATTGAAAGATAACCATGACAATCCAGGGTTACTTGACTTAAAAATTTGTTTTTGTTTTTTTTTTTGTTTTGTTTTTTTTTTGGTCAAGTCCTGTTCATTGGAGAGGGATAGGGTAAATAGATACAAGCATATTGAGATGGAAAAAAGGGTTACGAACATAAACTCCCTTGCTACACTAGGAGATAAACTTCAAACTATTGTATGAACATCAACAGTCAGTCATTCCACAATGATTTGTTGATATTCAGCAAATCAGAAATGGTAGCAACTTGCCAAAAGTATCATAAATAGATAAGTTAAAAGTAGGTAGAATAGTAGTACATTTGTACCAAGTATATATCATATTAAAAAAAATGTGGGTGTGTATTTTGATAAATATACAGATAAATACATATCAAAACATATATATATATATATGTTAAGGAGTATACAATGACAAAATAAAAAAAATAATATATATGTGTGTGTTCATGGGGTATCAACCCTTAAAATTTATCTAATGCCAGATTCTCTCTCTCTCTCTCTCTATATATATTATATATATATATATATATATATATATATATAGAATATATAAATTTGTAAACAACATTTTTATGAGCCAAAGATCATTTGTTTCTACACAGTTAAATGGTTTCAAGTATTGCTATTTAACACTAATAATTCTATTCAACATTATTCATTTATTTGCACCAGTTAAATGGTTCCAAGTATTGCTATGTAATACTAATAATTCAATATTAACATCAGTCATTTGTTAAAAATCAGTTAAATAATTTCAAATAGAGTAAATGATTAAATATTTTTATTTGACCTATAAACAGGACCCTAAAAAGTACTACCACTATGGGTCAGTGGACCTGGAGGTAATAGCAATGATGGAGTACTCCACATCCTTCAAAGTTCCAGAACTGGAGCCTAACCATCAGATAGTTTAGTGTCATATTCAGGACACTTGTTGAAGGGAGGGGTCTTAGCCCTCTGCAGTGATGCAGTCGGCATATTGGCTGGGCTGATTATAGGTGAACATTGCATCAAATTATCATCAGAATGTCTTGTTAAACTCATAAAAAAGACAATTTGTTATCTTTATAGCAAAGTGTTGTGTATTAACATTTTTTGATGGTTGGTTTGTTAAGGCATGCCAAACTTTGTTGGCTTATTTAATGCCAAAGTCACTAAATTTTATGTAGACAAATATATGGTTTCAAGAAACTAATGACAATAAACATTTGTAAGTGGTTATAACTTCAAATATCAATTCTCAGTCTTACTAGGGGAAGTCAAAAGTTTTGCAATATTTTAGCAATGTTAGATGCAATTCTGCAGATGCTTTTGCCAAGGTCAGGAAGGTGATCAACCACAGTGGACTGTGAGATGCCAAGCTCGCCTGATACTCTCTGAGTGCTAATCACAGGATGTGCTAAGGTCAAGAAGGTAATGAGACCAACTGAACTGGGAGATACTGAGGTTGCATAATACTCTCAGCGCTATGAGTCAGATTTGCCACTCTGACTTGGAGCATGGCCTCAAATTGCATTGTTTTAGTCCTACCGGACCTTGCTTGATCATCAAGGTTCTTGCAACCTAAACCAAATTTCTTCAACCATGTGGTTACTGTACTGTGATCACCTTCACCTTATGCACAACAAATGTTTTTGGTTGCTTCCATGGTGTTGTGGCCTAGTTAGACTACATTACACATTCATCTTTGAGGCTTTCGAATTGCACACAAAGTGAAGCAATAGATAATGTGTCAGCACACCAACTACCACTATACTACAAACTACAGTTGGTACCTTTTTATGACTTGAACAGCTTCAGTCACAAGATGTCACAAACTAGCCTGTACCAAAATATTGCAAAACATTTGACTCGTGCTAGTATTAGGAGTATTTACAAGCAGGAGGTGAAAAAAGGTCAATCTTTTAAGTGGAGTTTAACAGGTTTAAATTAAGAGTTTTTCTTTTCCTAGACTTGTTGCCATACCAAGGTTAAAGAGCCCAGTCTATCCTAATATTTACTCATAGTTGGCAGGAGAATTTTGGATGCATACCTTTCCCAAGAGCATTAACGCTATGGGAAATGCTAACAACCATTCCAGAATTTGAAATAGGCTCACTGTCAATTTCCTATCATTATGACAATTACACCTCAAGAGCCTTGAACCTAGTATCCTAACGCCACAAGAACCCTCACCCTCACCCTAGTATCATAATTCACCAAATATCGGTTTATCTAAGACTTGATCATTTTTGTCCCAATTTTAACCCGAGGAGGAATCCCATGGCGTAGTGGCTAACATGTTGGGCTGCGACATCATCATAAACAAGTACAGACTCCAGTCGAGATATTACTTTCAGACCAATACCCCCTAGCTATGGTTTAAATAGTACCACTATTGTTCTTCTACAAGAGTGGCTTTGGCATTAAATAACCCTCAAAGTTTGATATGCCATTAAACAAAGAAACCAAACTAAACCAATTTTCAGCCCAGTTGGCTGGGGGGGGGACAATAGAATACACCAACTGCATCTCTGCAGAAGGGTAAGACTTCCTCCCTCCCGAGTATCCTAGATATGACACTAAACCTTCTGTTAGCAAGGAACCCGTAAAAAGATAAGTAAACATTAAGACTGTTTCTCCCTACACCCAATTATATTCTATCCCTCTCTCTCTCTCTCTCTCTCTCTCTCTCTCTCTATTTAAAGAAAGACGAAAGAAAAGGAAGAAAGACATTTATAGTTATGTATTATCTGCTGATAATATAGCCGACACATTGAATATGTGTGTCCGTGTGTGTATTAAAAAGATTGTTATATTTTAATGTTCCCACGTGTTGAAGTTTGTTATTGTGTCGTCTACTGTCAAGTTGCTTATTTCATGTTTCTTTTTCGGCTTCTTTTGCCTCGTGTTATTCTCGCCTAAATTGTCCTATTCTTTCCTTTAAAAATATCATACCGGAAACCGGAGTTGTCAACTACTATAATTAATATTATTATATCTAAACCTAGAGGTCCATATCTTCTATTGTTCTAGGGGTAGGAAGAGCTAGTGGCCTGGTGGGTGTGTGTGTTAGCGTGAAGTTTGGAAGCCCCTTGCCAGCGGCGGTCAGTCTAGCCCTAAATTAACCCCCACATAATATGCCAGTTCCTATATGCCCGAGAAAGGACTCTGAACAAGGACTTATTCTAGGAGGGATCAAGTGCCAGACCGCCCCGTCTTCACACGTGCGAAAAATAAATTCCCGTCTTGGGATTTTAATAATTTTGCCGTCACAAATAGAACAATTTGACATTTAGACTGAGTGCAAACAAATGATGTATGCTAAATTGAATTCTTAGAAATATAACTGACCATTTAACTGTGCGTAAACAAATGACTGATATGTAATTAAATTGTTAGAGAACAATAATTGAAACCATTTTATCTATGTAGAATGTGTAGCAATACTCATGTGCAAACAAATTAGTTCTAACTCATTTAACAATGAAATTACCTACAAACTATTTATTTAAAAATCATACGTATATCTATTTAAATGTGAGCAAACAAATGACTGATGTTGAATTGTTACTGTTACATAGCAATACTTGAAACGATTTAACTGTGAGCAAACAATTGATCAATAGTAAATGGAATTATTCGTATTAGATAGAAATACTCAAAACCATTTAACGGTGTACAAAAAATGAGCTCGGGTTCATTTAAAAATGTTATCATCAAAACGTGTTTACAAATCATATATTCCATATATATGTATGAACAGGATTTGGCATTAAGTAACCTACAAGGGTTGATATACCATAAAACCTAAACCAATTTCAACCAAACTCTCAGGAATTGTTAGTCATGCCTGAAAAGATTTTAAAGTATTAAGACTTTTAGATTTAATTTGTATCTCACCCACTATGACATTGTCCTTTCACTGTAAGAGTGCCCATCTTACAGTACTAACCCATTCTCTTGGTAATCATTATGAAAGGCAAATAGCTCTCTTCTTCTCCACATGCTCTTAGATCCTTTCTGTTGTGGTCAAGTGTTGTAATATGAGGGAATCAATTTACTCTCAATAGACTAAAAACCAAATTTTCTTTTAAAATTTAGATTAATACTATGCCTCCAATTCTAAAAACACTTAAAATATTCATTAATTTTTAGAGGTTCTCAAGGGTATCGCAGATCTACAATACACTGATTACACCCTCTCAAAGAAGCATGAACCCTTTCAAAAGGGCTGTCATATATTGGATGATAAGGTTCCAGTTCTGGGAAGTGTGGAGTCACCTCTTCATTGTTATTACTACCAGGTCAACTCTTATCTGGAGTGGTAGTACCACATGTAGGTCAAATAGATCTGTTTGAAAATTATTTGTATTGGATACCTGTGTTATAAATACTTGTGTATAAAACTCGCTCATGTATTAGCCTAGTCGGCTGGGACTGTAAAATACACCAACTACTTCTCTGTAGAGGGGTAACCCACCCAACGAGTATCCTGGATATGACACTAAACAATCTGATGGTAAGGTTCCAGTAATGCTGGAGCTTTGGGGAATGCAGAGTACCCCTGCATTGCCATTGCTCTTAGGTCCACTCTGGCCCGGAATGGTAGCACCTGATAGTTCTATTTAACCCATAGCTAGGACCCTAACTGCATATTTATGCTAAACTGAATTGTTTGAATTAGAACTGTTTGACTAAACTGAATAGTTTGAAAAAGAAAGGTTTTTGACTAACTGTACTTACATTTAAACTGCATGCTTATGCTAAACTGAATTATCTGAAATGGAACTGTTTTTGACATAGAAACTGTACTTAGACTAAACTGAATTGTTTAATATAGAACTGTTTTTGACATTTAACTATGAGTTAACAAAATCTGTACTTATACTAAATTGAATTAGAACTGTTTGAATAAATTCAATAGCTTGAAATAGATTTTTTTTTGACAATTAAACTGTGTACTCATGCTAAACTGAATTTTTTTAAAATAGAACTAACCATTTGCATAAAAATGGATTTGGTGTTAAATAACCGACAAAGGTTGATATGCCATAAAGCCCAACCAACCAATCACTCATGTATAACAGTTAAGACTTTGGGCGACAAAATTCTGGAAAAAAGTTCTTATGTATAACGCACACTAACTTTTATGAATTCATAGCAGCTAAATTAAACAAATATGGTGAATTAGCCCACAAAATATGGCGGTTAAGTTGATAACTGATAAAAGTTAGTATGGGAAAAAACATGAACACAACTTGGAAGTTTTAGAGTATTATATTCCAGTTGCAAATAAATTATTCTGTTTGCTGCTATATGATATACAAATATAAACATATAATAGTCCACTTAACTGAAGTCCTCATGCAGTTGTTGTATGTGTTAAAATCTAACACACTCTATATGACTCCACTTTTCACAGCTGGGAGTGGAGCAGAGACAAATTTAATGTCCATTTCTTCTAGGGTTTGGTTGAAAAGAGATAGACATCTTTTAAGATATCTGGTGCCAATGATTGGTTGGTTTGAAAGGTGTATCAACCAATTAAATATGTTATACATGGCCTTTAGAAAGTAGAGTCAATTAAGGGAGACAACCCACCTGCCTTTTATTCTTTAATACAAATTCATTATTAGTTCAACTTTTTATCAGTTTGTACTGACTAAAAAGAAAAATTTGTATAGTTTTTATGAACTCTT
This sequence comes from Sepioteuthis lessoniana, assembly GCA_963585895.1. Lineage (NCBI taxonomy): Eukaryota > Metazoa > Mollusca > Cephalopoda > Myopsida > Loliginidae > Sepioteuthis > Sepioteuthis lessoniana. The sequence continues at coordinate 160,140 of CAUZXS010001270.1, read as the reverse complement.
AAAATACAAAATTATAAACAAACATTTCAATGGATAATTCTCAGTAATGGTGTAAACACACATTAGTCTCTACTATAGATATAACTTACTTTCAGTCAGATGACTATATATGGTGAAGCATGTGGCCAGAACCAAAGTTAATTACATAATTCTTGCATATAATGCACCCCTAACTTTTGGGCTGAAAAATAGTGCATTTTATACACAAATAATTACAACACTTGAAATGATATATATAACTGTGTACAAATTATTTGTATTAAGAATACTTACTTGAAGCAATAATTTTAATTAGAATAGAATTTCACCATGATTTAATTAGACCTCCATCTTGTGATTGATTAGGATTCTAAAAAAAAAATTGATCAATTGTCCCACATTGAAAAATGAAAACACGGGAAAAATAATTCATGCACACACATGTCAGAAAGTCAGATTGTTGTGACATTGTATTTATATTTTATCCCTCATCAAAAAACCATAGAAAATCAATATTTTTCAAATCTGATAAATTGCAAGGCTGACTAGCAGGCTGGTTGGTTTTAAAGCCTTTTGAACTATAAGCACAAAAAATTAGTGGCAACATTTTCCTTTTTTTTTTTCTTTTTGTTTTTAATGGGACAAATGAAAATCATATACTGACAAAAACACTATCCCTAAAACTGGAAAAATTGTTGGAAGTCTTCAATTACCAATTGCTTAGCTTGGTTATAATCTATTGCATGTGTTTTAACAGTTCCCAAAAGACAACCATAGAGCTGGGTTTTGATTTGGGGGAGGAACCAGGGAAAAAAGTCCCAAGATCTCAGCTCAGGGAAGTATCAGGGTTGTGGTGCCATAAGAATTCTTTTATTTATTTATTAATATTCTTTTTTTTTTTTTTTTTTTTTTAACTAAAACCTCATTCATTATTTTCTAGACAGTCTCTATGAAACTGGTCCGCCACACACTCACTCAATGTTAATTCCTCACCAATCATTAATTGCATTTTCCTCATTTGATGAAATGACTAGTAAACCAGAACAGGGTTCATCTTCCAGTCTCTCAATCCTACAAAAATACTTTATGCCACCTAAAATTTAGAATATGATTTTGATTCTCACAGGGTGCCTAACTTTTGTAACCTCATGCCATACCAACCTAATTTAATAATGTAAGTTCCTAATTGTCAAGCAGTGCTTAGTGAGCTCATTTTTGAAGATGACTGCAACAATGAATAATGAATTTGATCCTTACAAGGTGTCAAGCAGAAAACTGATCTTAATAAATCAATGTTAACTGGTTAAATGTTCCCATTAAATAATAATCCAGGATTATATTTTCATACTGGTTTCTCTGCATACCACTGAGGTGGTTTTTATCTATGTTAGATTTATCTGCCACTGATACCATCAAATACCTCACAATCAAGTAATTTAATCAGGCTTTGTTGTGCTAGACAGGTTGAGGTCAATATTTCCACACAATTTAATTAGACCTCCATCTTGTGATTGATTAAGATTCTAAGAAAATCATTTACTGATGGCTCCCAAATGATATGATATTGATTATTTAAAGATGAAAATATTGATTACTAATCAATCATTCCACTTAACCTTCAAGCTGTGCTAAGGTTCCAGCTTTTACAGTGAGAAGTTGTTTTTTTTTTTTTCTTTTTAACTCTTTCTGCAGATAATTTATATGAGGGTCATTCAATAAATAAGGTGAATATTGCTTAAGGAGTTGGCAATATGAAGCACTGTTTACAGTTGCACCTTTTTCCAGGAAATCAATAGTGATGGCTCCTTTCATATTCCAGAAGACTGTCAGCATGACCTTCTTTACAGAGCACTGCATGTGGAATTTTTTTCTTTACTAGCGAGTCGTCAGTATTTCCACTCGATTCAACTGTCTTTTTTACTTAGGCTCATTGTGGCAAACACATTCTTCTGTAACTTTCACATGGATAACACACCTCTGTTCAAGCCGAGAGCACTCTGATTTACCACCATTTTAAAAAGCCTCAAAACCAATATTTTTGCAAGATTTAAATTATTTCAGCTATAAAGCAATTCCAAACAATGCAGAATTTACAAAATTCTGAAAAAAAATCTATTTGCTATTTTCAAAAAATTTCCCTTAGTTATTAAATGACTCGTATTTATCCAACTTTTACAGCAAATAAAGATTCAAGATTAACTGAGAAAATTTTCAAACTTGTGGTTACTTTACTAATAGGAAAAAAATAGCAAAACAATACTATACAAGAGGGTAAGAAAAAGTTCTCAGCTCAACCAAAAAGACAATAAGTGTCCTGGATATGATATTAAACTGCATCTAATGGTGAGGCTCTGGTTCTGAGGTGTGTGAAGTACCATTTCATTACTATTACTCTCAAGTCTGCTCTGATACAGAGTGGCAGTACTTGTTAAGGTCTCGTATATGGTTCATATAGATTTGTTTCAAAATTATTTGTATTAGATAGGAATACTTGATACTTTATACATGTGTGCTAACTGTTTGTATTAACCTTTTTGAACCCTGTGCTCCCGAGACTAAATTTACCCTCTGCCATTTGAGTGTGACCCTGTACTAGTAAACCAGTGGGTGGGGGGATAAAAGTGCCACTGGTTCAAAACTATAATTATTTACTAAGGATTATTATCATCATTGGTTGCTTGAAACCATATAATTGCTAGCAAATTATTGGTGGTAAATGGGAATACTTGAAACCATAAATGCATGCAAACCAAAAATTATTAAATAGGGAGTAGTTACTTTATAATTGTGTATAATTATAACCTTTAGATAGGAATCTTTGATATATAACCTTGGGGAGAAAATAGAAAAACAAAGTAATCCAAAAGTGAGGAATTTATTACAAAGGAAAGTCAACATTAAAACATTTCAGTTTTAGTAAACCTTCATCAGGAAATGTTGATAGAACAATTATGGATATTTTAAAACATCCATTGTTTTTCTATTAATATTTATTTCACCATCTAAAAGTCCTGATGAAGGTTTACTAAAACCGAAACATTTTAATGTTGACTTTCCTTCATAATAAATTCCTCACTTTTGCTTTTCTATTTTCTCCATACTGTCAGATTCCTTTCCATTATTTACTTCCATAAAACCTTATAGACCAAAGAAATGCAATGGAATATTCAAAAATATCGTTAGAACATTTAGGAATGAATCAAATTTTGGCAATAAATAACCCATAAAGAGTTGGTTTGATTTGGTCAATAGCATATCAAGAAGAGAATAACCATCTCATGTAACTGTGCCAGATCAACCAATGTTAACACTTAGCACTACTTCACAATAAGGTATCCTAAGTAAGCTCATTTTGCAGACAACTAAAACAATAGTGAGTTATGAATTTGATCCTCACTGGGTGTCTCACTTTTGTAACCTTGTGCTAGATCAACCCACATTAATATCTACAACACCTTTTTGTGAAATATTAGTTAGTGAACTCATTTTGAAAGCTACAACTAAATGATAATGTTGATCCTTATGGGTGTTCTCTGTCAGCTGGGCCTGTATAATATGCTAACTGCACCTCTGTAGATGGGGAAGACCTTCCTTTAAAGGATGTTTGCTCATAATGCTTGAGGATGAAATCCTGGCAACTGAGCAGTCGATGCTTGATCGAACAGCCAAGTGATTAGGTGACCTGCAACATTCCACTTAGGCCCTTACTGGGCAAGATAGGTAGTCAGAGAGGCCTGATTTGATCAGTCAGCTGGTCATGTCAAGCCCTCACATCTATATGATTGTCCCAACTATATTCTTCAAATTACTTTTGAAGCAATCAAGTATTCCAACTCTTTATCTTAAAGGTGCAAGAAGGCAGTGGCTAAGGGTCAACTGTATTGAGAAAAACAAGACTTAGAGTGACCCTGGTATGACACTAAACTGCATTTGATAGTGAGGCACCAGTCCTGGAATTGGGATATGTACAGTATCCCTTCATTACCATTACTCTCAGGTTCACTCTGACCCAGAGTGGTATTACCTGTTTGGGTCCTCTATATAAAACTGTAGAATCTTATTAGATACTTGAAACCAGACAACTGTTCATATTAGATAGGAATACTTAATAGAATTATTAGTGATAAATAGCAATACTTGAAACCATTTAATTGAGAGCAAACAAATGATTAATATTAAATAGAATTATTATTATGAGATAGGAGTATTATAAACTATTTAACTATGTACAAAAAAAAAAATGAGCTCTTATGGGTTTAAAAATAAAGTTACCAACAAACTATCCTTTTACACATCAATATATATATATATATATATATATATATATATATATATATATATATATAACAGGATTTGGCATTAAATAATCCACAAGGCTTAATACGCTATAAAACATTAACATCTTCACTGGATGCTTTACTTTCATAACATCAAACTTCCAAATGAAGTACTCAAAGTGAGCTCTTTTTGCAGATCCTAACAAGTAGCAGAATATCTGATTCTCACATTTCAAAAAAAATATCTAATACATGATACCACAGCTTCAGGGGAAAATCTTTCACTTAAGAAATTCTTTTATATAATATATATATATATATATATATATATATATATATATATATAACCCTATTGTTAAAAAAACAAATGTTAAGCTAAAGTAACTACTCGTGAGATCTACCAAGCAAAACAGAAAATAGGGAATGTTGGCTAGCCCTCTCTTCTCTAGCCACAGGTGTAAAAGTAACTGTACTCCCACTAACTGAAAATATCTGTAACATTTCCACAGCTACCATATGCATCAGGTTGTGCCCTTATCAGTCCTGGTTGTAGAGCAATAGTTCTCTGCATGAACCTATCCATGGGTAAAAGTGTAAGCTCCTTCTCTTTAGACACACTCCCTCAGGCTTCTCCCCCACCCAAGCCTATAGAAGAGGCAACAGCATTTACTAAATTTTGGCTGCTTACTATATTTATAAACCGATCAAATCAGGATTTCACAGGTTCAACCAAGCACAAAATAGAATAGAAAACACATGAATGTGTATTGATGGTTAACGGAATATATATATATATATATATATATATATATATATATATATATATACACACATACATATGCTAAAATGTATGCACATATCTCTCTATATACAGAACTTATCTCTTCAACTGTGTACACACCTATTTATCTCTCTATCTCAGTCTGAGCCTGTTCATATCTACCAATGTATCATGTACTTATCTATCAACACACGTGTGTGTGTGTGTGTGTGTGTGTGTGTGTGTGTGTGGCTTGGTTTGATTTTATGACATATCAACCATTGTAGGTTAATGCTAAATCCATTTTTATACATATAAACAGTTCTATTTCAAACAGTTCAATTTAGCATAAGTACAAAGTTTAGTTCTATTTAACCTATAGATAGAACCCTATCAGGTTCTAGCACTCTGGATCAGAGTGGACCTGGGAGTGATGGCAATGAAGGGGTATTCCGCATTCCCCAATGTTACAGCATTACTAGAGTCTGACCATCAAATTGTTTACTGTCATGTCCAGGACACTTGATGGGTTTTTTTTTTACCCCTCTTCAGAAATGCAGTTGGTGTATTCTGCAGCCCCAGCCAACTAGGCCAGTTTGAGTGGTGTAATTGTTATTGTCATAAGAAATGGACACAGCAACCCAAGTTCAAATCCTGGACAAGGTTGTTAGCATTTCACATAGTGTTAATACCCTTGGGAAAGGTATGCATTCAACTATTCTCCCTCTATGAGTAAATAATAGTGGATTGGGTTCTTTAACCTTGGTATGGTAACCAGTTTAGGAAAAGGAAAATTCTAAATTCAAGCCTGTTAAACTCTGCATAAAAATTGACCTTGTGTCTCATCTTGCCCATGCAGAGGGGTTGGTAAATGTGTGTGGGATAACATGTACTTTTCATTGCTATAGTTCAGTCTCTTCTTTTGATTATTTTAAATATACGAGAGAGGAGAGAGAGAGAGATAAAAAGTATCGGCCATAAATAAGTGCACCAATAACAAATTCCTTCAATTCCAAAGATAATAGATTTTTCTTAATTCTAGTGGAACATTATACAATAAAAATGGATATTATTAGGTATTATTTATTACCAAAAGCAGTATTGAAACTCTATAACCAAAAATATGAATATGCTACAGTATAAAAATAAATACACTTCATATATATTTATACAACTTTTCATTAATGCATTTCAGTGCTATAAAATTTGGCAATAAATAATATCTAATCATATCTATTTTCAATGATCCTGATGTTTTTAGTAGAAAATTAACTTTTTAATAAAACATTTGTTGGAGGTCACTTATTTATCAGCCTTATTGTAAATAACATCTAGTTTAGTATAAGGTCGCTTATTAATGGGTGATACTGTAGTTGACAGTCTGTTAACTAGTTGGATTCCCACTGATACTTCTATTTAGGAAGGCATGAAAGATTCTAATTAGCATATTATAGTTATTTCCATTATATTGAGAATTTGAATGATAAAAAAGAAATTGGTAAATTCTACATGTGCCTCTGTTTCAAGTTCACCTTCAAAAAAAAAAATTTGTTTTTTTTTTTGTTTTTTTTTTTGTGATGTGAACTAATTAGACTCGTAAACTCAACACATTTTTTTTTGGGGGGGGGTTATAAGTGGGGATCACTTTCAGATTTTAATTCAATGTAGAATAATCACCCATTTCCAGAAGACAGCATTAAAAAAGACAAATAACTGGACAGTCCAAATATAATTTTCATCTTTTTTTTTTTTTTTTTTTTAAAACAATTCTGGGAAGGAAGATGTTTTTTTTTTGTTTTTTTTCTAATGCTCATTGCGGAAATGGGTGATCATTCAACATTGAATGTGAAAGTGAATACCTCTTATAAAATGTAAAATATTTTTCTTTTTTAATTGCAATGAGTTAGAAGGATCTAATTAATTCAAATTGCAAATAAATTACCCCCTTTTTTTTTTTTTTTTTTTTTTATATGGTGAACTTCAATAGGTACATGTGCAGAATTTTACTGAAAAATCATTTTCAGCTGAATCACTTACCTGACAAAATTATCCCTCAGTTGAAAATTAGACTGAATTATTCTAATAAAAAATCTTGTAATCATGTACCATTTTGTTGTGATACACACATACACAATATATATGTACTAACATGAGAAATATAAGTAAAATACTATATAAATAAGTGAATCTATTTGGGTTCCTGTTATAACAGCTATCCATGATGATACTAATGCTTCTATTTAGGAAGAAGTGAGAATTCTAATTAGCATTTCATAATTAACAGCTGTCCATGATGATATTAATGCTTCTCTTCAGGAAGGAGAGAAGGATTCTAGTATTTCATAGTTATCTCCCTTATATCAAAAATTTTGATGATTTAAATTTAATGTTCAATATGAATGTAGATCCAACAAATATTATCATTGAACTGGAAATTGCTTTATTCTCTAAGAGCATTTTAATTGTATTACTCTAATAAAAAGTTTACTATAATATACTGTTTTTGCTATGTTACAGCTATATACGAAAATGTACAGATATAAAAAAAATATCTTCAAAACGTTTAACATTAGCAAATAATTCTATGAATAAAATCATTCTCTAAAGACCTAGTGTTTTTCAACTCTGTACATTTTCATATTGTCGGGTGTATTTCCAGTTTTTCTCTGAGATATATTATTTACACTGTGTAGATATATATAAGTAATAACTCTTTCTCACACTATCATTGGTCCTGTATCTTGGTTTGATTATGGAAGCACTACTCATGTAGCATATTTTGGGCAAAGCCCATCCCTCTCCTGATCTAACAAGTGGGCTGAATTTACACTGAAATGATACATGTATGAGAAAAATATGATCTAAAGAAAGTTTGGTTTCTGGTTACTTCACCATGCTTTTAACCTTGACTGTTTTACCATTTTACAACATTTCTACCATTAATTGCCTTCTGATATTTTTTATTTTTGTGGGGTGTTGGGCAGGGAAAATGAAGTCTATATATCTAAATGGATTTTTAACCACATGAAAGCTTGCGAATGGAGAAAAAAAATCATTTTTCATTGACACCAGAGAATCTGCTGAGATTCAAATCCATAACATCATGTCACGCCACCAGCACAGATCTTCCTGACCCTCTCCCACCACCCTTCTTTATCATTCATCACTTCTGGTTGGTCTTCAAGGCTACAACCTGTATCGGCACAGAGCTGTTGTATGTAGGTTCTAGCTGGTCATCCTGCCTTTGCTCGTCCATGTGAAGGGGTCCACAGGAGCATGTCACTTATGAGTTTGTCCCTACTTCTCCAGCAGTGTCCCACATGTCTGGTTCATCTAACTAGGATAGTTTTTGTGATGGGTGGTAAGTGGCTGCCCAGCTGCTGCTTTGCATGGTGCTGCCTCCAGAACTTTTTCAATATTTCTTGCAGCATTCTTGTGTAGTTGCTATCAAGCTTTTTCTCCATACGTTTAGTTAGTGTCCATGTAGTGCATCCATACAGCAGTATCGATATGACTGCTGCTTGGAAAAAAATTGCGTTTCATTTTATCGGTCAGGTCTGACTTCCAATATCGGTCAGGTCTGACTTCCATATCCATACAATAGACTAAAAACAATCAAAATGAGACATTGACTTAAAAGAATTTGTAAAAAAAAAACAAACAAAACCAGATCAATTTAACCAATTTCATAATTGCTACTAGCAGTTCTTATCTTTTTATCATATAAGGGTAAAAAGGTAGTCATTATTAAAAATAAAGAACGGTCACTTTTACTAAAGTTTAATATAATAATTTGTATTTAAAAGGAGTCAAACTAGAAGTACTTACCCATATACAAATGTATTGTAAGATATTCATTATTAGAAATAAGACATAGAATCATTTTTATTAATATTTAATATAATTATTTCTATTTAAAGTAGTTAATTCACAGAAGGGTCATAAGATATTCATTAAAAATAAAGGACAGAATCACTTTTATTAAAGTTTAGGATGATTATTTATATTTAAATATTTTATTTGTTTTCATTCATAAAAGTATCCCATACTTCCACTTTTACCAAATTTTAATTTTTGGCACCAAAAGGAAGGAAGCATTCTCTTGATATTGCCTACCAAAAATGTGTTTGTACACTCTCAAAACAAGCAACCCATACCATATAAGTTATATTGTTTCATGAGATAAATAAGAAAACATTCTAGAGAACTCCATAAGGTTTAGTGACCCTTGAGAAGTAATAGTTTCCCTCCTAGTATTACACTATGTAGCTGAGGAACTTCAATGATAAAGGATGATGTCTCGACATCTTGACATAGTCTAGATGTTTCAGTGTCAATTTTTTTTAAATTGCATTACCAATATAGATACTTTTTGGTGAAATACAAGATTGTTCAAGGGAAGTGTCCTCCATGCTTACAACAGTCCAGTCGGCTAGGGCTCTAGAATACACTGACTGCATCTCTGCAGAGGGGTAAGACACCCCCTAACAAGTGTCCTGGATATGACATTAAACAATCTGATGGTGAGGCTACAGTAATGCTGGAGCTTTGGGGAATGCAGAGTACCCCTTCATTGCCATCACTCCCACATCCACTCTGGGCCAATGTGGTAGCACCTTATAGGATTCTATCTATAGGTCAGATAGAACTGTTTAACTGTGTGCAAACAAATGACATGCTAAATAGAACTGTTTGATCATTTAACTGTGTGTAAACAAATGACTGATGTTTAATTGAATTGGCAGAGATAAATAGCGATACTTGGAACCATTTAGCTGTGTGCAAATGAATGAATAGTATTGAAATAGAATAATTAGTTTAAATAGCAATATTTGTAACCACTTCCCTTTGTGCAAACAAATGACTTATGTTACATAGCAATACTTGCAGCCATTTAACTGTGTACAAATAAATTATTAATATTAAAAAGAAATATTCATGTTGGATAGAAACGCTTAAAACTATTTAACTGTGTGCATCTCAAGATTAAGATTTGAGAACATAGTGGACATTAAATGTAATCCAAAATACAGTTTCATTCCATATCAAAAGAGAACTTTCAGAGGTGCTTTAACCAAGTGAAAACTCAATGGAATACGTATGTTAAATGCCAAGGTTTTTTTGTTTTTTTTTTTTAAAAGAAAAGTAAGTTTTAATCAATGATTTTATTCATTGTACATTTCTGACACAGCTTATATTTCTGTCTTAGTAAATATGGGCACCTCTGGTGTAACGGTTAGCAAGCTAGACTAGCAAACCTACACAAGTGAGTTTGAGTCTCATTGGGCGCCCCATTCCTTTGGCCTTGTGCCACATCGAAGCAAAGAGCTTCGTAAATTACTTGTATTTCTGTCTTGGTAAATATAATTCAAGTCTTGATACCTTTTTTAAAGACACCTCAGATTTCTGTTTTGATAAATACACCTTCAGTCCCAATAGTTGTTGAACATAACTCATATATTTATCTGTTTCCATCATGGCAAATACAGCTTCAATCTTGATACTTTTTGAACACTGTGCGTGTGTATATATATATATATAAATAAAATGTGTGTATGTGCATATACTGTCTTGGTGAAAATGACTTTAGTCTTGATACTTTTTAAACATACCTCATATAGGTATCTGTTTCTCTCTTTGTAAATAAAGTTTCAGTACTTTCTGAACACAAATTGTCTGTCTTTCGAGTTAAACACAGATTCAGTCTCAATACTTCTTGAACATAACTAATATCTATCTCTTGCTCCGTCAGTTTCTATCTTGGTAAATACCTTCTCAGTCTCAATACTTTCTGAACACACCACACACACACACACATATACATATATATATATATATATATATATATATATATATTGATTGATTTTGTCTCTCTATTTCTGTCTTGGTAAACACAGCTTAAATCTTGATACTTTCTGAACATACCTTATCTATCTCTCTATTGATTGATCTATCTATTTCTGTCTTAGTAAACACAGTTTCAGTCTCAATATTTGTTGAACATATATCTATCTACTGATCGATCTGTTTATCTATTTTTGTCTTGATAGATAATACATCTTGAGTCTTTATACTTTTTAAACACACTGTCATACACGTACCCTTTACATCCATCATGAACAAATCTATTTCTGAAAGTTTATATGACAATCAAGGTTAATGTAAGTCAATCAGTGCTCAGTAATAAACAAACAAATAACCAAGAAAGGATCTCATAACAAAATATTAATTACAAGGCATTAATGTATATTGATTGGAGCTTAGTTATTGGCTATCTGCTACATGGACTAATCTTAGTGATGGCTAGTAAGTTTATAATCACCGCTACTTTCTACTAGTAATGGAATAATTTATCCATCCCACAACATATCTGCATGCAAGGCCTATGAGAAGGGGATTCAGACAGTGTATTGGTCTGGGCCCCTAGAGAACGATGTAGAGGAGGGGTTTGCAGTGTATTTTGAACAGCCACTCCTCCCTAAAATAATAAAACCTCTTTTCATTTGCTTGTTTGGATTTGTATTAAGTCTATTGTTATGTGGTCATTCTGGTTCAAAGGGAATAATGTATTTACGAATGTATACCAGAGGTCATATTCATATATAAGGCACTCATGACATAATAGTTATTGTCATTGGACATGGCAACCCGTGTTCAAATCCTAGACAAGATTGTTTGTTTGCATTTGAACATAGTGCTAATATCCTTGGGAAAAGATATGAATCAAACTAGTTTCCTTTCAGCTCTGAGTAAATATTAGGGAAATCTAGGCTCTTTAACCTTGGTATGGCAACCAGTCTATTGAAAAAAAACTGTTTAAAAAAAATTTAAAAAAAATCAACCTTGTGTTGCATTCTGCTTGTGTGTGGGGAGGGATAAGTATATATTCAGATTAGTCGTCATATTCACTCATGCTTTCACAAACTAAAAACTGTCTTCTTGAAAAAAAAACATTTTTCTACAAAGAAGATAAAAAGAAAAAAACTTTGATAGTTTTGCAGAGAGCAACATTTTGGTTGCAAATAGTACACAGTGACAGTTTTATGGTCTCTTAGTAACTCAATGTAAGGCATTTTCCTATTAGTTACTCATTGCCCAATTTGTTTTAACATTAGAGACCTATTCCTTCCTTAAATCCATGATCAATATTTTTCTTGGAACCTGACTGTTTCTAAACATACTCTTCCACTTTTGCAACCCATTGGCAATAAACTTCATTAATGTGGGCTGATATCAATGCTATTAATAAAAAATACAATCAATTATATTTATAGATATCTTTATAGATAAGAAGAAATAACTACAAACTATATTATTTTCTTTTTTATATATATAAATTAAGAACTATTTCTGCTTTTCTTATGTTTTATTCATATATCATTATTATTAATATAAATTTATTAATAAAGAATGTTCAGTATCGCTAAAAAGCATACATATCTAAGCCAAGATAGCACAGATGTAGTCAACGGTGATCACATAGACAAGAAACAAGTCAGTCACTAAGGGCCGTTGACTGTTTACACTATCCAAGCTTATATATGAATACCTAAAGAGTCAGAAAAAAATCTACCCAGGTTTTATTTAACCAAATCATCAGGACTATACTGACTTAGTATCGTCCAGATAATCCGTTAAGGTGAAACCTAGGTAGATATTTTTCTGATTCTGTCAGCATTCATATTTCACTCTACTTAGTTTATTGATCACTCTTATGTTTAACTTAAGGAATTCTGTCAGTGTTTTTGTTTTTTTTTTCTCTTTTGGCTAGGCATGCATTATTGGTTGATTTTTTTTTTTTTTTTTTTTTTTTTTCAAGTAGTACATATGTTTATAGTCTTTAATTAATTATATATATATATATATACACACACACAATTTTTTTTTTTTTCCCAAATTTAATTTTCTGGTAAACCAAAGACACCATGATTTTAATATTCATTGCTAAACATTATACAATCAAAATGGATATCATTAGGTATTATTTATTACCAAATAATTGCAACATAGAAACAGTAACCAAAAATAAAATTGCACAAATATATAAGATGTTTATTCATTTTTGGATAGCAACACATTCATATGTTTTAATCGATTAGAAAAAAAATATTTAAGATTTGGACTCGATGCTTTTTGATTACACTTTTTTTTCCCCCTCTTCACCATATTTATTTACCTTATATTTTTTTTGTCCTATTTACCATATTTTTACCTTATTTATTCTAATTTCTGGGATTGAATTCTATAATATTTTTCATTAAACATTTTTTTTCTTTATTTATTTCATCATTCTATAAATTATTCTATTTCATCTCTGGATTTTCCATCATGAAATAAGCCAAATATTTAAAAATTTAATTTTTCCGAGTTTTTAATGGCAATTTGTACTTTCCTTAATTTGACAACCGAAGATTCCTTGGATTCATTTCATTAATGGCATATCAACTTCTTAGGGGCTACTCAATACCAAAACCTGATGCATTTGAAAATTTTTGATTATAATTATAACTGGACATTGGCATGATGGTTAGAGTGTTCGCCAATGGCCTGGAAAACCTGGGTTCAATACCAAGTCAAGTTATACCAAAGACTCAAAAAATGGTACTTGATGCCTCCTTGAATAACACTCAGCATTATAAGGTACAGATCAAGGGTAAAGTGGAGCAATCCAAGGAAAGGAGTAGCTCACTCCTCTACACTTTAGTGTAGTAGCTATTGAAAAGAGAGCCTTTGGGTCACCCTCGACTAAGGTTGCCAACTTCACTTTACTTATAACCATTTATATTTTCAACAATCATTTTTCTTAAATGCACTTATTATCTATCTACAATTATGTTTTTTCTCATTTATATGGATGATCCATGTATTCCAATATTGATCATTTCAAAAATGATTTGACTCATAGATCCGTCCTTACAAGTACTACCACTCTAGGTTACAGTAGACCTGGAAATAGTAGCAGGGTGGAGGGTACTCAACACTCTTCATGCCTCTAGAACTGGAGTCTCACAACCATGCAGTTTAGTCATACCCAAGACACCCCTTTTTGGAGGGAGGGCTTACCCCTCCACCAAGAATGTAGTTGGCATATTCAAAAAGCCCAGCAAACAAGACAGAAAATTCTTTTGGAAATAATACAACAAATCAGTGGTAAATATTGCCAAATTGAACTTTTCTAAGATATAAAATGAAATTCAGGTTAAAAAGTCAAAGCATACTGATATATACCTTTTTCTTTGTGTCTATGCTAAAATTCTCATGTTTCGACATGCAAGAGTGAGTCAAAGTAACCCATTAATATGATAATTATTTATTACTGAGACAAGTGCAATGGCGGTCACTTGGAGAATGTCCTGTAAAAAATGTATCCTTTGAGCTAAAGACATCAAATTAATGTTTTTTTTAATTGTTATTATATCAGCTTCCAGGACATGCAATCTTTTTTGAGTTTCTTGTCTCGGTAATAAATCATAATCATATTAATGATTTTGTCTCCAAATAAGTAATGATGCAAAATATTTTTTCTTCTCTTGTCCAAGGCCTTGTGATCAAGGATTAATAGTTGTTATAGTATACTATTTTCAAATCTGAAAAAAAACAAAAAAACTCATGAGTAGTTATTAGCAGTCACTGACTATTCTTTCTGGTTGATTTCTTGCCAAGAGGAGAAACAAACTCTGAGGCATGCATTGAGACTCTGACAAGGCTCAGAGTAAGAATCTAACGAGTGAGACCCAACTTGCCAAATTAATAATGTTCTTTCACATAACAATGCTCGACCACACACAAGCAGCAGGACAAGGGAGACAACTTTACTGTATCGTCTATCCTAACCAGTTTTAGCACCTTCAGACTATCATCTTTTCAATCCCATGAAAAAGGCAACCATTATGTCAGTGATGAGAAAGTAAAAACTGAATTGATGAAGTGGCTCAAAAGAAAAGTTAACAGATTTTTATGAAGCAGGGGATACATATTCGCAGTCAAAGGTGGAACATTGCCACTGAGAGAAATGGTGACTGTTGAGAAGTAAAGATGTGATCCACAGAGGAGCAGCTTCATTTTGATGTATGATACATGTTCCGGTGTCTGTAATTATTCCTGTACTAAAGAAAATGGCAATACTTTTTGACTCACTCTTGTATAGTTAAACAAAAAAAGTTCTTCCTCATTATGTGAGATTTTTATTAGAGCAATACACTTAAAATGTGTAGAGAAAAAATCAATTTCAAACTGATATTTTTGTGAGGTTTGCATTTGTGCAGAATATCACTTTTTATCCACCAAGTTCTTAATATAACAGATTAACTATGTAATACAAATAAATAAAAAAAAAACAAAAAAAAATTCACTGCTTCATAAATAGCAGCATCAATATTAGCATGGACAACTGTTACAAAGGGTACCCAATAACTTCACACGTCATTAAGTATATTATTGAACTTTTTTATTCTTTTATCACTGCCCCACCGCCAGTTTCAAAATGCAACCTGTACCTTTCTAATGAGACTCCAGAAAATTCCTTTGTTTTATATAACACCAAATCAACAGAATACTTTTTATAATGAAATTGTGTGTGTGTATATATATATATATATACACATGGGACCTATGTGACTACTAATAACTCTAATAATAATGGGGTTTTTTGCTCAGACAAATACCCTTGGGAAAGGTATGACCCCCCTTATCCTCCAAGCTATGGGTTAAATAGTACCACTACTGTTCTTCTAGAAAAATGGATTTGGCATTAAATAACCTACAAAGGTTGATATGCTATTAAACAAAGAAACCAAACTGAAACTTTTTTTCCAGATTTGAAAAAGGCATACAATAACTATTAATCCTCAATCACAATGCCTTGGATAAGAGAAGAAAAAATATTTTGAATCATTATTTAGTTTTGAATGATTTTGTCTCCAAATATCTCAATAGATGCAAACCATTAATATGATAATGATTTATTACTGAGACAAGAAACTCAAAAAAAGATTGCATGTCCTGGAAACTGATATAACAACAATTGAAAAAAAAAAATAGATAATTTGATCTCTCGCTCAAAGGATGCATATTTTACAAGACGTGTTCCAAATGACTGCCACTGTACTTGTCTCAGTAATAAATAATTATCATATTAATGGGTTGCATCTATTTTGAGACACCCTGTATAAATTCTCTCACACACACAGTTTATCAATGTATGCTTGATGTCATTTTTTATCATCCAAATTCTTAATATAAAAGCAATAAACTATAAAATGCTGATTTATAACCTTTCACTCCTAACAAAATAGAAGCATCAATATCATTATGGACAGCTGTTAACTATGCTGGAAACATAAGACATAATATCTGTACTGGATATGTTTGTGTATTTGGAAAATTTTACACCACATACTTGGGAAATATTTCCAGCATACTATTGTACTGAAACCCACTGCCTGAGAGCAATTACTCTATACACTAGCCCTTCGTTCCCTGCTTTGTAAACAAACAAAAAAATAGCAGCAATAAAAACAAGAGGAAATAAAAGATAGTAAAATGCAGGAAATTATCAGTCTGGATCTACGAAGATTTAAAAAGCCAAAAGAATATATTTAGAATTTTTGGCAGATTCTAAACCTGGACAAAACCAGTAAGAAAACGGACTGATTTCCTGGATGAAACCAAAAATGTAGAATAAGACAAGTGGATTAAGTAGAAGAAACTAATAAAAATGATAATTATGATTGAATGTTCACTTGGTAATTTACACAAATAGATTATAATAGCCCAAATCAAATGAAGACTAACAGAGGTCAATAGAAATGTTTATAGATACAGTAATAGTTCAATTGATACTTCACCACTAGAATAATATCATTTTAATGTTATTGTTGTATTTTTTCTTCTTTATTGTAAATATTTAAATATCATGTGCTAAGAAAATTCAGTATAATAAACCTTGTCACTTTTTTGACAACTTTCTTTTTAAGTCGAAGACAACCCAAAAGCTCCTTTTTCAATAGCTACTACACAGAGGTGTAGAGGAGGGTGCTACTCCTTTTTCTGGATTGCTCCACTTTACCCTTGATACGTACCTTTATAACACTGAGTGTTAAGCAAGGAGGTATCAACTAGCATTTTTTTGAGTCTTTGGTATGACTCAACCTGGGAATAAATCCTGATCTCCCAGACAATTGGTGAACACTCTACCCACTAGATCATGTTTTTAAGTATACTAATGTTAAATATTTACAGTAATAAAAATCAAATGAGATAGCAAATTCAAGAGATGTGGGTAACCTTTGAAGACTTGATTCTTTTCACATTTATGCTTTTGTGGGTTTTTTGGTTTCTTTTTCCTTCCCTTTTCTTCTCCTTCCCTTTTCTTTTTCTTCCCTTTTCTTTGATTTCTCAGCCAATTTGAGATTCTTAATACATCCATTTGATGTTAAGCATAGGATATGAATTTTTTTCTTTTTTTTTTTCTGGGGGAAGCAAGTGTATCAGATTTTTAGTTTTTCCTGGCTTTTCAGAACCAAATTCCAGACTTTATTACTTACGCTTATAAGTGAATTTGTTAAACTAAATTAAGATTTGTAAGTTTAAAAGTGAACATATTAAGTTTTGACTTAGGATAAGCCCAATGATCCCTTTTTATCTAATTCAAGCTTTGTGGATTGATTTTTATTTCATATTTTAACAATTAACCTTTGATTTAGTTATTGCTTTTTATTTTGCCTTTGGCCTCTTAATTCTATCTATAATATTCACTCTTCAAGGTATTATTTCTTGTATAATTTTTAAGCATAGAAATATTTGCAACATAAAGAAAATACACATTTCCTTTTTTCTTTTTAGTAGAACTATGATTTTTGCTCATTAAAATGCATACAAAATATTTATACAATAGTTAAAAGCTCTTACGACATAATAGAAGAATTCATTTCATCTGTTCAGGACCTGCTCACTCGATATATCAGGGAATGTTTTAGGGGTTAACCATTTTTAATTCACAAAAAGCACATGTTCACTGCTTGGACACGGAAGAATATAGTGTTTTTTTTTTTTTTCTTTCTTATTTAATCAACTATTGTAATAAGATCAATTGACAAAGCCTGATCTAAATAATAAAAAAAAGGATAGTTAACCTAGTTAAAACTGAAAATTCAAGGTGTAAATATAAAATTTTTTTCTTCCTTCTGAGAAAGAAAACTCCTCTTATCAAAACTCTATAAGTGTAACAACATCACTGAGAGTGGAGAATATTACAAACCACACAAGAGAATATGAATTACCTTAAAATGGTGAGTTAAGTAAGGTGGTATCAAGTACCATTTTTGAGTCTTTTGTATGACTTGACCTGAGATTGAACCTCGATCTCCTGGACCATTAGCAAACACTCTACTCATTAGGCCAATGGTCTGGTACATGGATGCTAATAAAACACATGGAGATGGGGAACTAGACAACAATTCTACATGCTGTTTTGGACAAATCCTGGAAGCAGTACCTGACAAAACAGCAGTTATACAGCCACTTACCTCCCATCTCACAAACCATCCAAGTAAGACAAACAAGTCACTGTTGGAGAAGCAAAAGCAAACTAACTCATAAGTAACATTCTCTTATGGATTCCTGCACATGGGTGTATCCGAGTTGACAGACTGGCAAAGACTTACATAAGCTGTATGAACACTGAATGCAGTCGAGAAGACCTGTCAGGAGCAATATCTGATATGGATAGATGGTAAGAGTCAGATGATAATGATTTATTGTGTTAAAAGTATTTTTCTTTTTCATAGATTTTTACTTCAAAATTTATTTCATGTATACATCCAAAAACCATGACTCCACTATGTTATCCTTATTTCAGTTAGTGTTTTTCATGTCAACTGTAATTGGTAGTTTTCACTCAAGTCTCCTAAGATCTCCAGGACTTTTCTAATTATTCAAGCCAATTTTAATTGTGCCGTGGCCTGAATAGTTTTAATTCTTCTTCTATTCACTAGTTCATGCAGTCTCTTTTCCATGTTCTTGGGGACTGATTCATGATTGGTTTCACCTTTTATGCCCCACAACTTTTTCAGTTCTCTAGCAAGGTCCAGGTATCAGTCCAGTTTTTCACCTTCTTTCACTTTCATCTGCTGAAACAGCAAAATTCAATAGATAACAAGTTTTTTGTTTTTGTTTTACTAAAAACTAGATCTGATCTTCTGGCTTGGATGGGGGTGATCCATTTGTATCTCCAGATCCTCCAAAATTTTATGTGTTTTATTTTGAACAGCAGATTCTGATTTGTGCATATACCATTTATCAGTATGCTGAAATTTCAGTCTATTGCACAATTCCCAGTGGGTCACCTTCCCCAATCAATTATACCTGTTTTTTTATTCCTTTTGAGCTAGTTTGTTGCATTCACTTATGTGATTAACTATTTCATTTCCATCACTGCATAGCCTACACTTGCTTTTCTTTTAGATATTATCATCTATTTTTTTTTTTTTTTTTTATGAGTAGTAGCTGTGGAAATTCCATTTTCATAAATTTTCCTTTTCTTATTTAGATACATAAATTTACAAATATTGTTTCATTATATTAAAGATTTTCAAAATAATGAACTTTATCATATTTGCTTTCTTTTTCTCCCATTGATATAGTAAGTTGTTTGTTTTTTGTTTTGTTTTTCCTCAAATTCAAAACAAAATGGTCCATTATCTATCTGTGATGACAGGGCATAACATTCAAAAACATATTATCATCATCATTATTATGTATGCTACTGACCAAAAGTTTGAGATAACATTGAGTTTTATTTTTCCCCTGTAAACTTAGAAAAAAAATTATTTCTTTAAGGACATGAAACGTGATTCATTTTTTTTTTTTTTTTTTTTTTTAGGTTTGTATGCAATAATTTTAATCAAAACGAATATAAAATTTCAATTTTGAAATTGAAAACAAATTTATATTTTTTCATCAAAGAAGCCACTGTGAACATTTATTACTACATAGCAAATTATTTTCATCCTTTTTACAAACTATTGTGTTGATGGAAGTGATTCAGAAGCAGTGTAAATGGGAAAACTATCTTGCTTACTTTTAGGCAATTCACTTGGAACTTTACAATCAATTTCATCCCAGACTAGTTCAATTGGTGAAAGATCTAGGGACTGAGGGGGGCAAATCATGATTTGCCAAATTCCCTTATCTTTCTTTCATTTTAGATCATTTGTACACAGTTTTGACCTGTGTTTTGTACAATAATGTGGCAGCCAAAAGGAATTGCTGCATGGCTGCAGTATTGAACGAAACCATTATTTTTGCATAATGCCTCCAGCAAACTCACCACCAAAAAACATTCCCAAATCATTACAGCACCACCACTATGCTTAGCAGTTGGCACAATAAAATTTTCACTCCTTTATTCAGAAGGAGGTCATCTGACAAACACTCTTCATTTACTTCCAAAAAGCTCAAATTTAGACTCATCAGTCCTTAGTACCTTTTTCCAATCTTTGAAAATCCAATCTTTGTGCTGTTGTACCAATTGTAGAGTCTTTTCAACTTATTTTTCTTTTATAAGTTTCTTAACTGACACACATCCTTTAAGCCCAACAAAAAGAAGTCTTTTCTTAACAGCCATGACAGATATTGGATGTTGATGGGGAGAATAAAAATCAGAAGTTAGTTTGGGTGCTGTTTTTCTTCTGTTCCTTTTGCTAAACATGATCAAATGTCTATCCTCTGCAATAAATATTACTATGAGCCTCTCAGATCTTTTTCAATCAACATTTACATTGGTTTTTGCATGTTGCTGCCAGTAATCATGCACCCCATTTCTTTATATCGGTGGTATTCTTGCAATGCAATACTCAGAATACCATTCTATAGAAAGAATTTCCACTTGGGCTCTTTCTTTCAATATTAATCTGTTTAGTTCTTGGCATTTTTAATAGTTTCTGAAAATTAATTTTAATCACACATTAATCTAGATTAAATTGAACCTCTACCAAACAGTGGAATGGAAACATGAATTTCGGTTCAACAGTTCTGTAAAGGTATCAAGTTGTAACAAATTTTCCAAAGCTTATGCAAATAAATTTATAATGTTTTTTACCTGATGCCTGTTTAATTTTGTTAGTCGTTTATGTTATTCTTAACAACTGTTTGCACAACATTCAGAGAGAAACCGTTGTTGCAAAGAGTCATAGAGATAAAATTGATCAGGTCTTAGGTTAATTTTTTGTCTAGTGGGACCAAAAAAAAAGTCCTTTGCCCAGTCAGCTGGGGCTGTAGAATACACAGACTGCATCTCTGCAGAGGAATATGACACCTACCCACCCTCAACGAATGTCCTAGATATGACACTAAACAATCTGATGGTGAGGTTCCAGTAATGTGGGAGTTTTGGGGATTGCAGAGTACTTCTTCATTGTCATTGCTCCCAGGTCCACTCTGGTCTGGAGTGGTAGCACCTGATAGGGTCCTATCTATGGGTCAAGTAGAACTAAACTACCTACTTATGCTAAACTGAATAGTTTGAAATAGAACTGTTTTGACAGTTGCCTGTGTGTAAACAAAAACTATACTTATACTAAACTGAATTGTTTGAATTAGAACTGTTCGACTAAAATAGGACTGTTTTGACATTTAAACTGCATGCTTATGCTAAATAGAACTGTTTTTAAATAGAACTAAACCTTGTACTTATGTTAAACTGGATTGTTTGAAAAAAGAACTGTTTTCACATTTACTGATTGTAAACAAAAACAATACATATACTAAACTGAATTGTTTTAAATTCAATTTGGCATTAAATAACCCAAAAAGGGTTGCTATGCAATAAAACAACCAATCAAAAAAAGTCTTAATGGGTATAAAAACCTATAAATTATACATATAATTTTTAATTATGAAATTAGCAAATGTAAGATATTAACTTGGAGGGGGAGGTATCAATACATCTTATTTAATACCTGAACATTCTGGTTTCATAAGATATTCTTTAAATTAATGGCATAGTCTTTTTTGACAAAATATGCAGAGGAAAATATTATGAAAAGATCTTGTAATTTGAATTCCTAAAACAAATACCAAAAAAAAAACTATTTATGCTAATCAGTCTATGGTTAAAAGATACTGCTTGTTCAGGTTTGCAAGAACTAAGGGATATTGAATGGAAAATAAACATGGCTCAAACAAAACAAAGGGATATCGAATGGAAAATAAACATGGCTCAAACAAAACAAAGGGATATCGAATGGAAAATAAACATGGCTCAAACAAAACAAAGGGATATCGAATGGAAAATAAACATGGTTCAAACCAAACAACTATTGAAACAAAAATATATACTAGACTAAGAACCTTGCATTGCTTAAGATATAATATGCAAAACCATATTTTGTTAAAGAAAAATTCATTCTATTTGCTTATTATATAAATGAGACTTTTACAGAAAGCAAATAGAAAATTTTATCACCCCAGTCCTAGAGAGAGGTAGTGGTTCCTGCAAATGACAATTTTATTTGCTCTCTAGATGAATTAAACCTTTATGATCAATTTTAAGGTAAAATGTTCTGCATTAATTCAGAAGCAGGGAGGCCATTTTGCCCATTCCTCACCCTCCTCAAATATTTTTAACTCTTTGAGATTAAGAGGTAAATTTTTAAAAATTCTTTTATAGATTCAACAAATTTGGATATTTTTAGACCCACACTTTTTTACACATTTTTTCTTATTTTCATAATATCTACTGTGTGTGTGTGTATATATATATATATATATATATATATATATATATATATATAATTATTACTATGAAATTAGCATATGTAGGATATTAACTGATGTTTTTTATTTATCAATAAATTTTATTTAAAACCTGAACATTCTGGTTTCATAAAATTATATATCCTAATGAGTAGTGTTTTCCAATGGTCCGGGAGACAGGGTTTCAATCCCAGGTCAAGTGATACCAAAGACTTCAAAAATGGTACTTGATGCCACCTTGCTTTAACACTCAGCATTATAAGGTAAGGATCAAGGGTAAAATGGAGTAATCCAGGGAAAGGAGTAGCGCCCTCCTCTACACCTCGGTGTAGTAGCTATTGAAAAGGGAGCCTTTGGGTCTCCCTCAACTACAGTTGCCAACTTTACTATTTATATATATATATGCGCGCGCGGGGGTCAGCTGAAAAGTTCATAGGCTATCTAAGATTCTCTCAAAGAATTTGACCAGATTAGGTTTATTTGTTAACATAGCTTTCCTGGCTTGTAGACTACACAATTCTTCTATCAATGTTGCAGTGCTTGGATCCCATTGGTCAAAAAAGCAAAATCCCACCCTCATATATTCCTGTAGAATGAATTGGCTGAAATACTTTGGTAACAATAAAAACAACACAAAGAATAATTTGAATCGTTCAAACTTCTCTTGAAATGATAATTAATAACTCTTTGCAAATTGACTGTTCATAAAAGACCAAAACGAAACCTCTTAGTTCTTATGGAACTACAATAACAAGCTTCATGAATTTAGCAATCTAAAAAGCTTCAAACTAAAAGTCCTATTTATTTTTGGTATTTAATCACTCAACATTTCTCAACTGCCATTTCATTGCTTGAATTGATTCATCTTTTATTAACTGTTTATTTCTCTCTATGACATTACTGAAACACTTTGTCAATCAGGTTCTTTTTTTTTTTTTTTACCCAATTACTTACCACTTGTCTTTCTAAGAAAGTATGTGAAGGTATCGGCACAAATACAAGTTGTAATGTTTCTTCTAGACTAGGTTTCTGTTTCTATTCTTGGAAACAATTTCTCTTTTTACCTATTTTCTCCCACAGACTTTAAATACTGTATCTTATTGCAATTTTCACAGCCTCTTTTTCACTCACTTGTCCCAAACTCACCATATGTAAACACACTATGTCAATTCTCTTTGCTTCTTATTATTATTATAATAATAATACAACAACAACAACAAAACAAAGGAGTATCAAAAGTATTTATCTTTTAATACTTCTTGACTCCAAAGATTATTTCATATACACATCAAAAGGTTAGGTATGATTCTTCAACTACTATTACTACCATCACCATATATATTAGCATGTATCAAAATATTTTTTTTTTTTTTTTTTTTTTTTACACAGACATTTACTCCAATGCTAATTTTGTGCATACTTTTAAAAATCATTTTTACTCCAACAAGTTTTTTTTATACCAGTTGGAACTTGTGCTTGTTTACTGAAATCAGAGCGATAGTCTTAGAGACCTGAGGAGACTTTCTAAGTACCTAAGCTAATTTTAACAGTACTGTAGTCTTCCTCAAATCATCAGTTCCCCTAGTCTCTTTTCCAGGATTTTGCGGACCATTTCAATTACAATAGATATCACTGTTATTATTGTCTTCAATTATCATATAACTGGCAAACTTTACACACCACCTCTACTGGTAATTTTTTTTTATTGAAGTCTGAGAGAGAACAAATCTCTTTGGGTCCCTAGAACTCTATTCTTGAGGCTATTCAAAATGGGCCCAAACCAAACAGTCCTCCAAGTTTGAACAAAGATTTTTCATCAAATCTTTGATGGCTGAGAAGTGCAAACCAATTGAAGTTTACAGAATATTTGATGGGTAAAAAGTGTTTCAAGAAAAAAGTTCTGAATGCAGCAGTCTGTTAAGGAGGTCATGCTGAGAGTCTTCTGTGACATAAAAGAACCCATCATCATTGATTTACTTGAACAAAGTGCATCTATACACAGTGCTTCCTATTGCCAACTCTTTAGACAAAACTCACCTTATTTATAGAATGACTCATATATATTTACAGAACCTCTCTACAAGGGCAGGATATGACAAGGTCAACTTTGAGTGGAGTTTAACAAGTTTGAATTCAGTTTTCCTTCTGCTAGACTGGTTGGCATGCCAAGATTGAAGGGCTCAGTTTGCCCTACTATTCATCCATAAGTGGAGAGAGAATAGATTCATACCTTTCGGAAAGGTGAAATGCGCTATGTGAAATGCAAACAGCCTCGTTCAGGATTTGAACTCGGGTCATTATGTCCATTTCCTACAACAGTAACCATTATACCAACAATGCCTCCTCATACATATATATATATACACACACACACACACACACACACACACACACACACACACACACAGAATAAACAATTGTTTAAAAAGTGTTTGATAAATTTTTTAAAAGTGTTTTTATAGTGCTCTGCTAGCCAGCATTTGAGCAAAGAAAGTTTCATCTCATGATTGTGTCTTCTATTCTATAGAAAATATATGAAACGATACAAAAAGGTGAAGTTTTAATGACTTTTAGTTATAGATATAGAACTGATTAAAAAAAAAAAAGTTTACTTCCAGAGTTTCACAAATAGGATCATCAAGGAAATATATAATTTATACTATTAACCGATGACAATTAAAGACTCGGTATGACTTTTTGATTGACACTTGTGTATGCCTTTCATGACAACCAACTGCAATCACTTCTGATAGAGACAGTTACTTCAATTAGTATTAAATAAGTAAAGTTGGCGACTTTAGTCGAGGGTGACCTGAAGACTCCCTTTTCGATTACTATACCAAGGTGTAGGGGAGGGTGCTACTTCTTTCTCAGGATTGACCCACTTTACCCTTGATCCGTCCCTTATAATGCTGAGTGTTAAGCAAGGAGGTATCAAGTACCATCTTTTTGAGTCTTTGGTATGACTTGACCTGGGAGTGAACCCAGGTCTCCCAAGCCATTGACAAACACTCTAACCATTATGCCAATGTCCAATGAAGTAGTATTAAATATTTTGTATAAAATTTTCAAAAATATAAGAAAATGATTTTTTTTTTTATTTGATTTTTTTTTTTTTTTAAGAGGCAACAAAACAGAAGTTGGCCAAATGAAATCGGCAAAAACCAAATACACTGAAAAATTATTTTTTAAAATAAGATACTAACCTGTATAGGTTGACAGAGTTGTTGATCAAATAATTCATCTTCATTGTCTAGTTTTTTCAACTCCCTAAGGTTGACAACAATGTCTCCCTGAACAGTATGGCACGAAAGCTGATCAAAATCACATAACTGGAGCCTCATTGTGTAGTCTTTCAGATGCTTCTGGTCAACATAGATGTCAAATGATTCATTGAAGACAGGACTCCGTGTTTTCCTTTGTATTTTTGTCTGAAGTTCCAAGTCTAAGGTATTCAGGGGAAATGACTTGTTGGGCTTGTTTCGACCTAAGTTCAGAAATGGCCGTCTAGTTCGGTAGAGGCGGATCCTAACGTAGTTATCAGCCGATATTTGGTTGTGCAACACTAGAGGGAGGTCAGTGGCTTTAATCACCTTGATGACCAACTTGGACTCATCTTTCTCGTAACGTAGCTTATAGCACAGGTGACCGCCACTTTTTAAAGATTTTTCTTGGAAGTTTAACTCGTCATCGGAGTTTGGAGGTAGTTTTGTTTCTTTCTTGTCAACCTGAAAGATTAAACAAAAGAAATCTTAAGAACTTTAATTCGAGAAATCTGAAAATAAATTTAAGTTGGAATGAGAATATGTGGTGTATGAGACAATGGTGGGCTGAAAAGTTCATATGATGATATATCTGCTGTTGACTTTTTTACCAATGGGATCCAAGCACTGCAAAACCAATGGAAGAACTGTGTAGACCATAAGGGGGATGATGTTGAAAGATAAACCTAATTTGATCACATTCCAAGAGAGTATCTAAGTCAACCTATGAACTTTCCATCTGACCCTCGTACATCATGCTGTCAAGGTTGATAGGCGAGTGTTACTTGCTGTCACTTTTCCTCAGGTAGAACCATAAAGCTATTGCATGAATTTACACATCTCCTTTACCATGGCAGGATGTGACAAAAGGCCAATTTTTAAGCAAAGAAAACTGGTTTACATTCAGTTTTTCATTCTCCTGGACTAGTTGCCTTACTAGGCCAAAGTAACCATTCTTTATTTATCTAGTAGTTACATACTTAAGTATGTGGTTGGTTTTATAGCATGTCTACACTGGTTATTTCATTCTGTGGGTCAGACTTTTTATACAGGCCTCAGGTTGTTCTTAAGTAGTGACCTATTTAAGTACTCAACAGGTAGGTTTCTGTTTGACAGCTGTTTATTTCCTGTCAAGCATAACTTAGTCTGGGATAATCAGAAGTAAATTCAAAAGATATTAGGCAAAAAACAGATGTTGAACTTTATTTATTAATATAATAAAATGCAAAGCCTCCATTAAGTCATTACCAATATATAGATATATATGTGCATGTGTGGAGATATATATATGAGAGAGAGAAACACACACACACATCATCTACAGACAGATTTGTTGTATCACAACTCTTCAGTGTGGCTAGATACGTAGGACGCTAGAAGCTGGGATTGAAACCCATCTAACTTTACATTATACTTGGTATTATATATATATATATATATATATATATATATATATATATATATATATATTGAAGAGTGTAGATTTAGGCAGCAAGTTATTATTCAAGCAAATTTTGTTAAAGACGATGGGACTCTGTTTGTTATTTTTAATTTTAGTTTTTTCAAGACTCTTTGTTATTTTTCTAATGTCAGGATCTCAATGGTAAGTACATCAAGGAAAGGAATTTTTTTTAAATTAATGTTGAGTTCAGTAGTAAAGTTTGATACAGATTTTTTTCTTGAGTTTGTTTAAGTTTGTTAATTTCACCATAGAAGTGTGTTGCAATGAAAATGTCATCTACATAGCAGATGTATATTTTGGGTTTAGTTATTGTTTTAAATATTTGTTTTCAATGTGGGACATGTAGAATTTGGAGATGGTAGGATCAAAGGGGAAACCCCATCAAAATACCGTCAATTTGTATATATATGTTGCTGGAAGGATCATAGAATGGGACTTTTGTGGTACAGGTAAGGAGGAGTTTTTTGAGAATTTTTGGTTGTATAGTGGGAGGAGGAATTGAAGAGTGATTATAGACGTTTTCTGTAATTTTTGTGGTTTTGTGAACTGGAACTTGAAAAAATAAAATGAAAAATAATAAACGGAGTTCCACCATCTTTAACAAAACTTGCTTGTGTGTGTGTGTATGTATATATATATATATATATATATATATTATTTAATGCCAAAGTCATACTTGTAGAAGAACAATAGTGGAACTATTTAACACATAACTGCAAGAATAAGAGCGTTCATGCCTCTTTACCCAGGGCAGGACATATAGTCAAGTTTTAAGTGGAGTAAAGCTCTTTTGAATTTAGTTTTCTCCTAGACTGGTTGCCTAATCAATGCAAAAGAGTCCTATTTATTATACTATTTACCCATAGCTGGAGCAAGAATAGATGGTTTCATGCTTTTTCTAAGAGCATTATCGTAAAGTGAATTGCTGACAGCCTTGTCCAAGATTTGAACTCAGGTCCCTGATTATATTTTCAACAACGATAATTATTATGCTAAGTGCATCGATAGCATAATAAATTGGTCTATCGATGCACTTAGCATAATAAATTGGTCTAAGTGCATCGATAGACCAATTTATTATCAACTCTTACATCATGACAGAAAGACAATAAACTTACTGTGGATGGTTATTTGCTGACTTTATTAACTTTTCTTTCAAGCCGGCTTTTATAGTGAAAGTTTTCTGCCATCATTTTGACTGAAGGATGAATTCTATTCAAATCTAAAAACCATTCTTTTCCATCTTCCAAAATGGAAAAGAATGGTATTTAGATTTGAATTTGATATACTCCAAAGAATGGTATTTAAATTTGTACACTGCTTCTGGGAAACAGTGTACCTCTGAGCTGCATTTTTATTGTCTCTACTTGTGATAAAACCCCAATGAAAAAACTATCTCTTTTTTTTTTATCATGTAACAACGCAATAACCAATCCTGTGAAATGTCCTATATATTTTGGCATTGCCATTTCATTATGAAACTTGTTGGGCACCTTTAGCATAGAGATAGATAAGATTTTAAGAAATGACCAAGTACTGATGATTTTTTTAAAAATTGGATTTATTATTATTATTATTATTATTATAATACTACAACAACAACAATCAAATAAATAAAAAGTATATTAAAGAGTCATTGTATCTTATAGTTTTAGGCCAAACCATGTAAATATTCTAGAGGAGCACATGAATCAAACTGTTTTATGATATTCAAAATGCACCCACCAGGCCTAATGTATTTCCAATATTTTTGATTCAGATAATTCTCTGCAATAATCTAATCTATGTTTTCTCTTGTTACTCGGTCCTTCACACTGCCTGTCAGTTATTGTTGTTCTTCCTCATTTTAATGCAAAAATATCACTAAACATTCTTAATTGACGCCAAAACAGCTCAGCCTCAAAGCAATGAGCGCCGAAACAATTCAATGCCAAAAGGACAGCACCAAATAGTTCTATTCTGTTAGTGAGGAGGAGAAAGAAGTTTGTGTTTTCCATTTTTTCCTAGGGTACAGTAAGATACCCATTTTCTTGAGAACAAGGAGAAAAATATTTTGGTATTACAAAAAAAAAATTCAGAGCTTCTAGTTGGAGTCTACCTGCAAATTATGAGTTCAATCCCTAAAACCAGGTACAACAGAAAGCAGTGACATTATAAGGGGAAAATAACTAATTAATGGATATATATATATATATATATACAACCCTTCTGCATGGGCAGGATGTGACAAGGTTAACTTAAAGCAGAGTTTAACAGATTTGAATTCAGTTTTCCTTTTCCTAGATGGGTTGCAATACTAAGATTAAAAGCCCAATCTTCCCTACTATTTACCCATAAGTGGAAGAAGAATAGTTGGATTCATGCCTTTCCTAAGGTATTAGTACTATATGAAATGTAAACAGCATCATTCAGGAATTGAACTAGAGTTGCCATGTCCATTTTCTTTAACCATTGAACTGTAAGTACCTTCATATAAGATAGGCAAAGTAGCTTAATACAAAGTTAGTAATTGATCTGAGTTCAAGGAGAGGTCAAAGGAAATGTTTTTGAATCTTCACATGAAAGGAAGGTGGCTATAATGTTTTTTCAAAAGGAATAGTATTTAGATTTGGACAGAATTCATTCTCTAGTCAAAATCATGTAAAAAAAAAAAACTTTCACCATGAAAGCTCGCTTGAAAAAAGCCAACAGCATGGTTTAGTTTGGTTGTGTTTTATAACATATCAACTTTTGTGGGTTATTCAATGCCAGATCCTCTGTGTGTGTGTGTGTGTGTGTAATATATTAGTTTGGAGGTGACATTATTTTTAAATGAGTCACAGTTCATGTGTTTTGCACACAGTTAAAAGGTTTCAAGTATTGCTATGCATCATTAATAGTTCAATTAACACCCAAATGGTTTCAAGTATTGCCATTCAACACAAATAATTCAATTTGATATTATTAATACCTCTCAGGGTCAGAGTGAACCTGAGAGTAATAGTAATAAAGAGGTACTCCACATTCTCCAAACTGGAGCCTCACCATCAGATGCAGTTTAATGCCATACACAGAACACTAAATGGTTTCAAGTACTGCTACCTAATACTAATAATTCTAGTCAATATTATTCATTTGTTTGCACAGAGTTAAATAGATTCAAGCATTATTATCTAATACTAATTATTCAATTTAAAACTAAACATTTCCTAGCTGTGAGTGAAACAGTATCACTGCTGTTCTACAAGTATGACTTTGGCCTAAAATAACCCATGAAGATTGATATTTCATTAAACAAAGAAACTAAACAATTATTAATGTTTGCACAGTTAAATACTTTCAAGTATAGTAAATGATAGAATAGTTCTATTTGACCCATAGATAGGTCCCTAGCAAGTACTACCAATTTGGGTCAGAGTGGACCTAGGAGTAATGGCTATGAAGGAGTAATCCACATTCCCGAAAGCTCCAGAACTGGAGCCTCATAACCATCAGATGCAGGTTAGTGTCATACCCAGGACACAATTTCTATTTGACTCATAGATTGAACCCTAAAAGGTATTATTGTTGTATAAAGATAACACTGATATATAAAAATATAATCTGCTTTTTTCTCTTCCTTTTATAACCCAAAATGTATGGATGAGAGGGCCAAGTAAGAGGAGCTCAAAGACAGCCGAGATGTACACACAGGGGCTGAGGTATGAACATTCAATGAACTGCTTCTCCTTTCTCTACTAGGAAATTTCCCTGGTTATATAATATTCCCAATGCCCACACAAATTCTAGTGGTCACATCTCATCCAGCCTGCTACTTACATATTGCAGATGAACACATCTCCTTCAATCATACCACCCACACAATGGACATGATCACACTTCCTTCTAGAATACCACCCACACAATATACACAGTATTTCTGTCAAGAATTTTGTTTACTTAGGTACCAGGTGCACTCCTTGTTATTTGTTCCAAGTGTCTGACTTCCATAGCTGCATCAACATATCAAAGGGGTCTTCAAGTCAATATCCAACACTACCAGTCAACCTGGAAGTAATGACAATAAAGAGGTACTCCACATGTACCAGAACTGGAGCCTCATAGCTAAATGCAGTTTAGTGCCATACCCAAGAACCCCCTCTTTTTAGCAGGGGGGAGGTCTTGCATCACCTTCACTAACAGGGTAGAAAATGGGGTTAGAAAGATTGAGTTTTGCAAAACCAACCAACCATGAAAATCAGGATTTTAAATTTTGATTTGAGTAGAATAGTACTCATGGGGGGAAATATGCCAGCCTTGAAAATTAGTTGCATCAATACAAGGATTTGTAATTCTATTTTAACCACAAGAAATATCTTCTGTCTATTCCTTTTCTCTCGAGAGGGAGTTCACATGAAGTTCAAGCCCCAGTCACACTATTACATTTACTTTTGAACTAATGCCCTTTAAAAGGCATGAACCCCCTTATCCCATCCAGCTAGAGTTTAAATAGTACTGCTACTGTTTTTCTACAAGGATGGCTTAGGCATTAAATAACCCATAAAGGTTGATATACCATTAAACACAAAAAAAAAACAACCTTATCCTTCCCAGTTATAGGTTAAATAGTATCTCTACTATTCCTCAAGAAGGATGACTTTGGCATAAAATAACCCACAAAGGTTGATGTGCCATAAAACAAACTAAACCAAAACCTATCCTTTTCTATTTTGCATCTACAGAGAAGTTTCATCTATTTGTAGCCACATTGACATTTTATCTCATGCGCAAGGTATAATTAAGAAAGGGAAAAAAAAAAAAAAGCCAAAACAATAGGAAGTAAAATACAAGAAAGAGAAAACAGTCAAAGCAGGAAGGTAGAGTTACATGTTCGCCTTTCACATAAGCATGACACATTGCCAAACTCCCACAGAAATTCCATTTGGTAAACAGCACAAAGCAAAGTAGTAGATAAGCTTTAATGTGTGTCAAACAAAAATGATTGTAGATTAGCAGAGATATTTCTGGGAATGATACACATGTAGTGAGTCTTTGGGATTGTAGTAAATTTTATTACCTCAATCTGTGAAAAGTCTACAGGTGTTGATGTGTCAAGGGTATGAAACTAAACTGATCTGATGGTGAGGCTACACTTCTAGAGTGCTGCAGAGTGTGAAGTAACATTTTTGTTGCCTTAACTTTCAGGTCTCTTCTCAACTCATGTAAAACTAAAGTTACCCACAAACTATTTGCTTACAAATCATTATATATATATATATATATATATATATATATGTGTGTGTATGTTACAAAAATTATTTCATGAGTCAGGAACTTTTCTTTTGACCAATCGATTGCGTAGCTGTTGCTTTTTTTTTTTTTCAATTGGTGTGACAAGGTTGGCCTTTTCTTTTTTTTTTCCCCCAAGGATTTGGGATTAAATAACCCATACGAGTTGATATGCCATTAAACCAAATAACCTTTAACCAAACCCACCTATAGGTTAAATAGATCTGTTTGAAATAATGTTTTAAATGATTGATATTGCAACTAATAAAGTTTACAATATTTTAAGGGATAAGTATAAAGTATTTACCTGGTTAAAATGATTCTGAAAATACATTTTTGTACTGTATATAATTTGGTGACTATTTATTAAACTCAATTTGGCATAAAATAACTCAACAAGAGTCGACATTCTGTAAAACCAACCAATATTTGCTGTTAGAATGGGAACTTCTTTTGCACTCACTTCCAAAGTAATTGTTCATGGATCTAAGATCTAACAAAATTATCCCTTAAAGATTAATTTAGAATGGTTTTGAAAACTTTGATTCCAGTATCCTGGGTATGACACGAAACTGCATTGATGATGACGCTCCAGCTTTAGGGAATGTGAAGTACCCTTTTATTGACATTACTTCCAGATCCACTTAGACCCTGTTAGGGTCCTGTCTATGGGTCAAATAGATCTGATTAAAAATGATTCATATTTGATATGACCATGTGAAGAAGATATTAAGTAGGGTAGTCTACCTTATTATTACTTGGAGAAAATTATGCATACCTGTATTTCTGCAATTTCCTTTTTTCTTTTTAAGAAAAAAAAACAAACATACTCATATTTACATTTGTTTATCTGTTTGACTCCCTAACCTTTAAACTTCTGCAGAGGGGTAAGACCCCCACCAATGAGTGTCTGATGGTTAGGCTCCAATGATGCTGGTGCTTTGGGGAATGCGGAACACCCCTTCATTGCCATTGCTCCAAAGTCCACTCTGGCCCGGAATGGTAGCACCAGATAGGGCCCTAGCTATCGGTTAAATAGAACTAACTGCATACTGATGCTAAACTAAATTGTTTGAATTAGAAGTGTTTGACAAAACAATAGCTTTAGATAGAAATGTTTTTGACAATTAAACTGTATTGACATTTAATTTGCATGCTTATGCTAAACTGAATCGTTTGAAATGGAACTGTTTTTGACATTGAAACTGTACTAACACTAAACTGAATTGTTATATATATATAGAACTTCTGTACTTAGCTGATTTAGAACTGTTTGAATAAATTGAATAGCTTGAAATAGAAATGGTTTTGACAATTAAACTGTGTACTCATGCTAAAGTGAATTGTTTAAAATAGGACTTTTTGCATGAAAATAGATTTGGCATTAAATAACCTACAAAGGTTGATATGCCATTAAACCTAACTAACCCTAACCTTTAGGCATAAAATAACCCAAGATGGGTTGATATGTCTTTAAAATCAATCACATTTTACTCCATTCTTCCAAGTAATATATATTTTATATAAAGCCAATTTTGCATGGAAATGGAATTGATGAAAAATCAAGTCACATATTCTATTATAGTTTACAGTAATTTAAGATTAAAATAGTCTTTGAGTGTGTCTTAAGTATGAGACTAAATTGCATCTACTGGTAAGGCTCTAGTTCTGTAGTTTATGTAGTCACCTTTCATTGCTAGTAATCTCAGGTTCCTCTCTAACTCAGAGTAAAATTATTTGCTAAGATCCCATCAGTGGTTTAAATAGATCTGTGTGAGATAATGTTTAAAATGATTGATACTTCAATTAATGTATTTATAAAGTTCACTGTTTTAAAAACTAAGTGTTTAAAATGTGAGAATAGATTTTTGAACTGTATGTCATCATCATCATGTCACACTATCAACACAGATCTTCTTGACCCTCTCCTACCACACTTCTCTATCGTCCATCGCTTCCAGTAGGTCCTTCAAGGCTACATCCTGTATTGGCACAGAGCTGTTATATGTAGGTTCTAGCTGGTTGTCCTGCCTTTGCTCGTCCATGTGAAGGGGTCCACAGGAGCATGTCACTTATGCGAGACACTGTTGGACGAACTCATGTCTGGTTCATCTATTTTGGATAGTTTTTGTGATGGATGGTAAGTGGCCGTACAGCTGCTACTTTGTGGGGTGCTGCCTCCAGGACTTTTTCAATATTGCTCGCAGCATTCTTGTGTAGTTGCTGTCAAGTTTTTCTCCATATGTTTATTTAGCATCCATGTAGTAGAATCAATACCACCACTGCTTGGAAAAAACTGCATTTCATCTTATCGGTCAGGTCTGACTTCCATATGACCGATAGCTTATTGATAGTTGTCCATGCTCTTGCTAATCACGTGTTGATGTCTGTCTCAGTTGATGAGACACTGCTTCCTAGGTAGGTGAACTTGTCTACTAGTTTCAGAACTACCATTTAGTGTGGAGATGTCGCCTCTTTGATATAATAACTGTTAAACTAAATTCAGAATAAAATGACTAAATAAAGGTTAACATTCTGTAAACCCATTCAACCAAAACTATATTACCTATATGTTTAATTTTGAGCAAATTAAAACAATTTGACATCATGTGGTACCATACAAAAGTTTTCAGCCACTTTAAACTATTATAAATTTTACTAATTGCCAACTTATAAGAGGATGTTTCACATTACATTTTTTTTTTTTTACAGATGAAACATTTCCATACCTAATCATTACATTTTGTTGTAAGAGTTGTGAGTGAGAATGGAAGCACCCAAAAAAAATGACAGTGAAAAAGTTTTCAATCACCTTAAATAAACCAATCAAGATACAATGTTTTAAAATAAAAAAAATTTCCACCGCCAACATGCAAATATTTTTCTGCAACAGCACTGATTTTTTTTTTTTTAATTCTTAAACATGACAAAAATTTCCAAAGAAATGAAGATAGTGAAGATGGCAAAGAATATGAGCCAGTGAGCAATAGTTGTGGAACTCTGAATTTCAAGAAGTAATATCTATGAAATCACCTTGCAGTTTCAAGGCACTGGAAGTGTTTTGGATTGACCAAGATGTGGTCACCCAAGAAAGCTGCAGAACACAATGGTACAGAAACTGATCAAGACAGACAAAGACTGCAACACAAGTGACAGATGAGTGGGATTCATTCAATTTGGTGTCAGTAGATACCATTAACATCCTTTGAGAACATGAACTAAAGGGATACATTGCCGCAAAGAAACCAGCATTAACCAAAAGGTCTTTGAAGGCAAGATTAAGTTGATCAAAGAAGTATTCCAATACTTGGAATAAGGTCATATTCAGTGATGAAACTGTAATTTGCAGAAATAAGGTGAACAATCCAATATTCTAGTTCTTACAGTCTGGAAGTAAAGCAAACAATTCAATAGACAAAACCTTTGCAGTCACATGAACAGGAACCTTTGATAACTAATGCATCATGCTCCTAGCTCAAGCCAACTGCCATTGATACTTTGGGGACAGCCGATTGGTGCAAGAAATGTTCATTTGCATGAGAAGCGCTACCCAACAAGTCTCATTAGCATATCCTCATACCTTGCTCGTGACAACAACAAAGGCAGGCGATTCATGGCCGTTTTCTGGCTTTTCCTTGTTTACCTTCCTCGTAATATCCACAGAAGCTACATTCTAATAGGCAAGAATTTGTCAGAAGGCCCCCAGGAAAGCATAATGACCCACATTACACAACAAAAACAGTAAAGCTTAGGGGTAAGAGTCTGATGCTTTGAGTATACATGAAAAGTGATGGTTCAAGAAAGTTGGTTAAAATTGACAGTAACTTAAATAGTGTCAAATACACCCAGTTGCTGAAGGTCAATATGATACCTGTTGTAACCTAACAAAAGGTTACTGAATAAGAAATAACCAAAACAGAGGTTGGAAATGGTAACCACTGCAGCGATGACTACTTAGTTGGTATATTTTCACCTCCTCACAAGAGTGTCCAACATATCAGTGAGCAAAGGGGCATACCCATTAATGTTCATAGGCAGGGTATATAACAATACCAGACTTGGATAAAGGTGAGATTTTTCAGCATCCCACAGATCATATACAACACAAAAGATGAAGATGTTGCTATATTGAAAGATTTGCCATCTCAGAATGCAGACTTATTTAAGAGCAAATGTGGACAGAACTAAAGAGAAAAGTTCATAAGAAGAATCTGTGCAATCTTAAAGATTTATGAAAGCTCAGCCACAGAAAACGGTATCTCATACCTATGAAGATAGTAAAAGATTTGTACACATCTTTTCCCAGGTGCATTGAAGCAATTATTCAAGCTAAGGGAAATATTAACAATGTACTGTGGTTCTTAAAATGTATATTATGCAACAAATTTTCATTGCAGACACTTTTCTGTTTTAAAACACTGGTTTATGTGAGGTGACTGAAAACTTTTCCACAACCATTTTTGGAGTTGATCTTGCATCTTCCCCTCTAACTCACAACACTCTACTACAAGATATAATGATTTAGATGAAAATGACCCCAACACAGCCAATGTTTCATCTGTAAAAAACACAATGCAAAACGTCCACTTATAAGTTGGCAATTCGTACAAATTACCAATAGTTTAAAGTGGCCAAAGATCTTTGCATGGTACTGTATTCAAAATGAGTATGTTACCTCGTAAGTTATTCTGTTTCAAGTCTGTAATTCAATGTAGTCTTTTTGTATATCCTCATTATCTAATATTCTTTAGAATAATCAACTTGATTTGATTGAACATCTATTCTTCCAGTTTTCGTGAATAAGTCATCAAGGGAATTTTCATAACTGCTTCACAACTAGCTGTAGCCCAAATGATTTCATTTTTGCCTCTGTATTCTTTGTTGTCCTTGAGTTTTACAAAGTCTGGTTCATCTCAGTGCAACAAAGATTCTACAGAACCATATTATGTTACCAAATGTTATTCTGTTTCAAATCAGTAGTTCAATGATTTTTTTATATATTTACTATTAAAACATTGATATTTAAACTAAGTATGAGGTGTTTAAGTTGGCAGACCCTAGTCAAGGGCAACCAAAACTACTACACCAAGGTGTGGGAAGGACATTACTCTTTTCCCCGGATTGCTCCACTTACCCTTGATCTGTACCTTATAATTCTAAGTGTTAAGCAAGGAGACATCAAGTATTTATTTTCTTTAAACCTTTGGTATGACTTGACCCAGGATTGAACCCAGGTCTCCTGAACCATTGGAGAACAATCTACCCACTATGCCATATTTACTTACTTAAAATGATTGTGAAGATACATTTTTGTATTTTATATAATTGGAGACCATAAATGCTGCATTAAAATTCCATGAAAACAAACCAATAAACAGGTGTTGACATTATTGCACAGACATATAAACTTCTACAATTACTGATAAAATAGAGTTTAATGAATATACTAAATAGATAACAATTGTAGAGAAGAGGAAAATCTCGTATTTTGTTTTGGCGCGCAATTTAATTCAACACTGAATTTCACCCAATCAGGATGACATATCCTATTCAGCCCGGACCTTCATTTCTGGCTAGCAAAACGGGTGAGCGGCCAAACACACTCTCTTCAGCTTGAGGCGGCGACCAGAACAGACGTGCCTCTGGTCGTCCCTGCTTAGCAATGCTTTTTAGCTAAACAAGCCACCCAGTGTGGACATCTCACTGTTGCTTTAACACTAGCAGCAGCAACATGGACACTCAACGAGGGAACCATCTAATTTATGGATTCTTTACGAGGAATCCCAGTAGAACATAAATTAGAAACATTCAGCATGCCTTCCACAGGCACCACTTCTTGTCACCCCAAAAATTTACTATGTCGATCCGAGCGCCACTCCGCTCTCGACACACAAAACTACACAGTGACCTTGAATACTTCCCTCACACGTCCAATGACACGCTGACATCTCAACACCTCGCTAAGCCATTTCGTCTCAAACATCCAACAAGCCCAAACACCAGAGTCTTGCAGCACCAAGAACAAACCAAATATTCAAAGCTGCAAATAAAGAACTTTCGTTGTGTGTTGTTAAAGCATAGTTTCATAATTCATTTGTTGCCTTAAAAAAATATAGCGCTAAACAATTAACCATTTCACCTTACCGCTATACAATAATTAATATATAAGTGTATTGGAAATTATTTTATACAATAGAAATGCATTAAAAATGATTTTACAGTAAAAATGCATTGCAAATTATTTTAAAGTCATTATCATCATCAAGTCATACCAACAGCATGGATTCTTTTCTCTTTTGCAATTCATCCCTATTGTATGGTGAGAGAGAATCAAAATATTTTAAATGATTTCACTATACAAATGCACTGAAAATGATTTTACAACATAAATGCATTACAAATGATTTTACTGTACAAATACGTTGTAAATGATTTTTCCTACCATCAAAATATTTGGTTGCTATTTTGTAATCTTCTTAAAACAATTTTGTGTTTTAATATACATTTCCAGGAAAACGGTATAGAAAGACAAAATGTAGCTAAAATAAAAATTTTTGATAAAAATAAAATACATAATTTGATAAGTTTTGTTTGTTTTTTTTTTGTTTTTTTTTATAACAAAAAAAAGAACAGTTAAAAAGAAAAATGTTGCCAAAAAAAATTTTTTAAAGGATTATTTTAAAAAACAAAAAATATACTGCACCAAAAAGCCAAAAAGATATAGTATTATTTAAGAAAAAGAAATAAAGATAATAAAATAGGGTTTTTTTGGTTTTTTAATAGGATATTTTTTTTAAAAAAACACCTAAAAATATACAGGAAGCCCTCACTAAAAAAAAAAAATTAGTAAAATTAAAGAAAAATAAATTGGAAATGATTTTAAAAAACGGCCAAAAATGATTTTAGTATAAAATAACAGAAAAAGCAACACAACTATAAAGATTTTTGTGGGGAAAAAATTTACTAAAAATGATTTAATGTACATTAGTTTAAAGATGTCGATATTAAAAGCATAAAATGAACAATTTTTAATCTTTTTTTTTATTTACTTATTTATTCTTTTTATCTTTCAGAATTGACGCCAAAACATGAACAGCAGAACTGACACAACCGATTTTTGTATAAATGAAATAATCTGTCTGCCCAAGAATTCAAGAGAATTTAACAGTTGTCAGTTGTTATATTAGTGTTTGGCAGTAACTACTGCCTGCATAATAGTGATATTAGATCTGTACAAGCAGAGATAATGGGAAGAAGGAATTTGGCGGGTCGGAATTTTTTAATTCTAAAACTGGTGCATTTTCACAACAGAAATCAATACATACATTTTTTTTTTCCATCAAGAATATGTGACATGGGCACAAAGTTGTTTTATCTTTATAAGAATGACAAGGTCAATCAATTTTTTTTTTTTTTTTTTTTTTAAACAGTCACTTATAGGTTGACAAAGTGCATATATGTATTTATAAGATATTATTGTGCATCCACAATACTGGTATTATGGATAGAAAGCTGATCAATCTGTAGTCAAATTTATCTTGAAGAACCGTTGGGTGAAAACTAGGTAGGTAGTTTCTGGCTCCTTAAGTATTTTAATTTTACTTTACTTAGTATATTGAACACTTTTATGTATTAGCTTAGTTAACTTTGTTTTGTTTTTTTTTCTCTTTTGGCAAGACATTGCTTATTAAATTTTTTTTCCCCAGATATTAGTTAGTGAAATATTTTATAATCTTTTTTTTTTCATGCCCACAGTGTTACAGAAATGTGTGTGTGTGTGTGTGTGTATATATATATATATATACGCACATGTGGTGCAATGGTTATCATCGTAGGAAATGGACACGGCGACACAAGTTCAAAACCTGGATGAGACTGATTGCATTTCACATTGCACTAATACCCTTGGGAAAGGTATGAATCCAATTATTCTCCCTCCAGCTATGGGTAAATAGTAGGGCAGACTAGGTTCTTCAGCCTTGGTGTGGCAACTAGTCTAGGAGAAGGAAAACTCTGAATTCAAACCTGTGAAACTCTGTTTAAAAATTGACTTTGTGTCACATCCTGCCCGAGCGGAGGGGTTGGTATATATATATATATATATATATATATATATATATACACACACAATTTATGGAATTAAATTTCATCTGATGATTGCATCTTCTATTTCATAGTTGATACATGAAACTTATAATCAAATGATAGTAAGGAGTGAATCTAATTATATAAACACACACAGTTTTGTTTTTTTCTTATAGGAAAATTCAGATATATTTGAATCTCTATTAAATATCTAATTTGTTTTGGAGTTTGTTTTTTGTTTTTGTTTTTAAAAGGAAACTAAATAACAGACTTATTCTATTGTAAAATGAATTACCATGACCAGAAAATCTACCGAACACCTACGCATGATATACGGAAACACTGGACGGCTGTTTTGACCTTATTAGGCCTCATCAGTAGTGTATACTGTAATCTCCACCACAGGAGATCGAACCAGCAACTACAGATTGCAATGTCGAAATGCTACAACTGAGCCACCAGTTCATATTGCACACAAGTAACACCAAATCAACTAGTCATGGTAATTGCACGGCCAAATAACCTAGTTGATTTGGCATCACTTGTGTGCGATATGACCTGGTGGCTCAGTTGTAGAGTTTTGGCACTGCAATCTGTGGTCGCTGGTTCGATCTCCAGTGGTGAAGATTACAGTATACACTGCTGATGAGACCTAATAAGGTCAAAACAGCCGTCCAGTGTTCCCGTATATCATGCATAGGCGTTCGGTGGATTTTCTGGTTATGGTAATTCAATTTACAATATTCATTCCTCTACTTAAAAAATACGACTTATTCTGGTTTGGTTTCTTTGTTTTAATGGCATATCAACCTTTGTAGGTTATTTAATGCCAAAGCCATTCTCCTAGAAGAACAGTAGTTGTACTATTTAACCCATAGCTGGGAGGATTAGGGGGTCCATACCTTTCCCAAGGGTATTTGCCCGAAAGTGAACGTAATAGCGCGATTGGAGTACTAACTCGCATACTACGATTCTGCAGTCCATCGCTTTGACCATTACACCACGAGGACACCCCCACGACTTATTCTATTTTCATATTCTTAATATACAAATTATTTAATTGGTACTTTTTTTTTTTGTTATCATGGTAACATACCCCACTTGTTCACGGGGAAGAACTTTTAAGTATACTTCATCTATCAATAACAGATTTCCTCATTGCCTTGGTGAGGCAACTAGTCTAGGAGAAGGAAAACTCTGAATTCAAACCTGTTAAACTCTGCTTAAAAATTGACCTTGGGTCATATCCTGCCCGAGCGGAGGGGTTGGTAAATAGGATCAATAACAGATTTTCTCATTACACAATTTGCTTATCACTTCATAATAGAATATTCTAGATATATAAAATGCTGAACACTATCAAGAGTGATTATTCATAGTATTATCTTTGTAACTAAAAGTTTCATGTGGCAAAAGGAAATAGATAGACAGATCCCTCACCCGTCTTGTTGATTGTGGCAATTATTTTGGCTTTTATACAGCTCAGCTTTCAGATATTGAAACACTTTAATTGTATTACTAATACTCTCTTATCATATACGAGGATCATTTAATAAGTTTCCAGACTTTTTTTTGTATGGGCACTTTTATTGATAGTATACACAGGAAACTCTAGTCCCCTTCAAAGTTATCTCCCTTGGCTGCAATGCACTTGTTGTACCGTTCCAACAACTTCTGCAAGGCCCCATGGAAGTCCTCTTGTGTGAGCGTGTCAATGACCTTCATCACAGCCTCTTTCATCTTCTCAGTTGTCTAATAACCACAGCCTCTGAGCTTAGGGAATAACCAAAAGTCACAGGGACCAACGTCTGGACTATAGGGAAGGTGAAGAACTGTCTTGATGCCAATCGTGGTCAAATAGTCTGTGACAAGGATGGAGTTGTGGACTGGTGCATTGTCCTGGTGGAAATGCCACTGACCCGAATTTGAAGAGTGCTGGCCTCTTCTGACAGAATCTCTTCCTAAACTCCCTTTAAAACCTCAACATAGTAACCCTAACCCTTTGGCCAATCGACTCTGGTGTATTGACTTCCTTACTCCTCCCACACCTCTCATCATCCCTCACAGACTCCCTGCCTTCCTTGAATCTCTTATGCCACTCAAAAACTGATGCTCAATTCATGCAAGATGCTCCAAAAGCCGCCTGAAGCATTCCATAGATTTCTGTGGCATTTTTTCCAAGTTTAAAACAGAATTCTATTGCATATTGTTCTTCCTCATATCCAGATTGCATTTTTGAAATTCACCAGCTGTGACAATCAGTCTTTAGTCGGGTGTATTCCAATTCCTCATGCTGTAGCTGTTCATTTGAACCTGAAATTCTAAAAATTGGTCAGTCATCTCATCAGATGTATAGCAATAACATAGGGAATTTTCAAGAGTCTATAATTTTAAATGCCTGTCCAAAAAAATTCTGGAAACTTATTGAATGCACCACGTGTGTTTGTGTATATATATATAAAGAATAAATGTGAAAAGTGAGCATAGATAATAAAATCAAAGTGTTTGACTACCTAAAAAAACTGTATTTTCTCATATATGTGAAAAAACAAGATAGTGAAAGGATGTATTTATTTATTTATGAATAATATACCAAAGTTTCAGGATTTTTTTTTTTTAGATATTGGCATATTCACATATAAATAAACACATCCTCTGAATATCTTGTTTTCTGATATTTTTACCCAGATATCCTCATTAAAAAAAAATAGACAAAACTGATATCTTGGAGTTGTTATTGTCAGATTTGTTAAGAACGACCAAGTTGTGAAAAGTACTAGAAGACCACAAAAATCCAAATAATCAACTAAAATCAAAATCAACAAACTGTTCAATCAATAATGCATGACAAGATAGCCTCAAAAATCACAAGATACTATAAACCAAGTGTGTGTGTGTGTGCATATAATATATATATATATATATATATGAGAGAACCATCAAAATCCATCAACAATATTATCCTCTTCAACCCATTATCTCTCAAGTCACCACTCCCATATGCAAGTCAACGAAACATTAACCAACACACAACACCTTACATACCCATCAAATTCAGCCTCAAATCCAATGACACATTCATTTAAATTTTACAAACTAGAAG
The DNA here is from genome assembly GCA_963585895.1 of Sepioteuthis lessoniana. Classification (NCBI taxonomy): domain Eukaryota; kingdom Metazoa; phylum Mollusca; class Cephalopoda; order Myopsida; family Loliginidae; genus Sepioteuthis; species Sepioteuthis lessoniana. The sequence goes on along the minus strand of CAUZXS010001270.1, from coordinate 116,210 downwards.
AGCAAACAACAAAATCATAACCTAACTCAACATCAGAAATCTTTTCACCTATGTTCATGTGAAAGAAACTATCAACATCATTGAACATAATATTTACAATAACCACCACATATCCTCCACTAAGAATTAACCCCGTTATTCTTACAAAGATCCTCCAAAGTTATACAACTGAAGTCCCATTCTACAACTATCACAGCAATATATGTTATGAAATAGCCGAGGGATTTCGGTTCATGCCTTTGAGTTTAGTTAGGCTGAGAACCTTTCGGCTCAGCACATGAGTTGGTTGGGTGTAAGATTGAAGCAGGTGTTAACGCGGGTGCGCGCGAGCGGATGAAGGTGTCACTCAGATGTCATAACAGTCCGAGACGATACTGGGTGACAAGGTGCAGGTGACGTCACGCACCGGAAGCACACGGAAGTTTGTGTGAGAATTTGAAGAAAATAAGAGTCGGGTTTTAGACACAAAACGAGAAGGATCAATTTTGGAGCTCGCAGGCGCGAGGCGAACTTGCACCCTATGGGGGGGCGCTCGAGTTGGGAGCCAAATGAATAAGATAGCATAGAAGATTGTGTCTCTCCTCCTTACGTCGAAACCTTTAACTCAAAGTTAATAAAAAGGTTTCGTACCTGAACAAGAAGTAGTTACGTGTTTTTGAGATTCCTGTTCTTATATATTCTATCGTTATGAACATTACATGTCTATTTTGCACATGGCCATATTCGTGTATATGGCTATGCAATATATATTCTTAAGACATGACATCATTGCGATGGGGTCCACCCTTGGACCGACTATCAGCATTTTCTACATGGTTCATAAAGAAAATGTTTTCAACTATATAAAAACAAAAAATTATTTATGACATGTTGACTATATCTCCAATCTTCTCAATAGCACACAGACTACACAATATACAACCACCCAGCCAAAACAATTATGTACATAATTTTACTAATGAACTAATAATAAGCTCCCGCATTTATGTCTTGATCAACACAAACAACAACACTTTAACAATCTCCCCCATACAAAAAAACAAAAAACGTCAAACATTAATTCTTGCATTCTCAGTTATAAAAGGAAATCCCTGAACAATATAAAACAGCAATAATTAAAAATCTAATATATTGCACAAAATTTATATCCTCTTACAAAACAATTTTCTACTCAGAGACTTGAAAATATTAAACAAACTCTTATTAGTAAAGACTTCCCAAACCCCATGATTTGACAAAGAAATAAAACGTGCCATTAAAAATATAAACTCTAATTGCAATGGAAATAATACTACATCAAACCCTAAGCACATTAAACTATTTTTTCATAAACAGTTGCGCCATGAAATAGAACTAAAAAATATAATACACGAACATCTCCCAGCTGACTATAACAATAAGATAAAACTAATTATATGTAATAATGTCTCCCTGACTGACTCTAACAATAAAATAAAACTAATTATATATTATCCCAAATTCAATACAACTAAACTCATCATCTCTAATAACTTTTCTACCTCAACTAGTTACCTTAGTACAACAAATATAGTGTACAAGTTTAAATGTCCATTAAGAAAATGTTTCTCCAATAAAATGAATACCTACATGAGCCTGACAACAACAACAGTTGTTGAGACGTTTAACACCTCAACTATCCAATACTAGTTCCATCTCTCAACATCTAAAAATACATTCATGCCCCTCCTCCAAATACAGAAAAAATTTAACTGAAAACATCTCAGTATTACACAAAGAAATAAACAAAACCCCCAAATTCTTGAAACTCTATATATAAAAATTAACAAACTTACCTAAAACAAGACCAATTTCATATGTGGCAGTCATGTACTGAAATGCCTTTGACACTTTTCTTACCAATTCTTCCTCTAACCTCAAGTAAAATTCTTTTCTTGCCGAAATTCCCCTCCAATTTGTTCTTCCTCCAACTCTTTATATAAAAGTATACTACATATTATTGTGTTTGTCATTTCATTGTTTGTTCCCTTAAAAATGGTTTGGGAAAATAAAAACAATTAAGAAAAAAAAGGGTCATATTTTTCCTAATTCATTCTATCCAGATGTCAAATGCCATATGAAAACTTAAATGGATTAACTATAAAATAGGCAGAAGTGAAGTGTCTGTTCTATTCAATAGAACATGTTGAAAAGAGAAAATACAATGACAATAATCCTATATATATATATATATATATATATATATATAGGATTATTGTCAATAAATTTTAGCTGATGACCAATAGATGACATTACCAAAGCAGTATATAAGAAAGAGGCGTATTTAGTATAACGGTTACTGTCATAAAAAATGAAATTGGCAATTCAAGTTCAAATCGTGGACAAAGCTGTTTGTGTTTCACTTTGCACTGATGCTCTTAAGAAAGAAAAATCCATCTTTTTTTTCCCTCCAACTATGGGTAAATACTAGAGCAGACTGGGTTCTTTAGTTTTGGTAAGGCAACCAATGTACAAAAAGAAAATCTTTGAATACAAAATAGCCATTACATATTGATTGTAGGAAAGGGGTGAGGTAAATGCATATATGAATGAAACATGAAAATCCTCCTTCAATTGCAGGGGGGGTCCCTATGGCATAATGGTTAGAGAGCTGAACTGTAGCCTCCAAGTAAACAAGTTCATACTCTAGCCACACTATTATATTAACACTTAGGAAAGGTATAAATCTCCATATCCCCTTACTATGGGTTAAATAGCATCCCTGCTGTTCTTCGACAAGGATAGCTTTGGCATTAAATAACCCAGAAAGGTTGATATGCCATCAAAGAAACAATACCATACTTTACCCTCTTTACCTGCAGAATGCTCTGGAGACAAAACACATCTAATCCCGACCAAACTTTGTGTCACACTGAACTCGATACCATAGGAGAGTGTCACCTCAACCTACTTGCTTGCTCACACACACACACACACACACACACACACACACACACACACACAGGCATATTTAATTTCTACACACCCAACAACTGAGGAAGACTTCTCAAAAATGTTACTGCCTAACAAACTTTTATGTCTCTCCTACAGGACGACACCCCATATCACAACTAGAGTTACACCAGCAGAACTGCTGATGAAAAGAAAGTTGCAGAACTTCATATACACGTACAAGGGGGGGCTGAAAAGTTCATATGATGATTTTATATCTATTGTTGATGACTTTTTTGACCAAACTCTGAACAACCAATGGAAGAACCACCCAGTCAACTGGGGCTATAGAATACACCGACTGCATCTCTGCAGAGGGGTAAGACTCGCCCAACGAGTGTCCTGGATATGGCACTAAACAATCTGTGAGGCTCCAGTAATGCTGGAGCTTTGGGGTATGCAGAGTACCCCTTTGTTGCCATTGCTCCCAGGTCCACTCTGATACAGGTTATCAATTATATCTGATCTCTCTGATAAAATAAAATGGGATCTCTTCCAAGCTGTGGCAGTACTACTGTATGTAGGCTAAACACACAGAGAAAAAGTCAGATGGGAACCAAACAAGAATGCTACAAGTTATTTTGAACAAATCCTAGAAGCAACACCCCACAAAACAACATCTGTACAGCCACTTATCTCCCATCTCAAAAACCCTCCAAGCAAGATGAACAAAGACATGTAGAACACTGCTGGAGAAGCAAGAATGAATGTATAAGTGACATTCTTCTATAGACCCCTACACATGGACATGCCAATGTTGGCCGACTGGCAAGGACTTACTTACATGAGCTTTGTGTGGACACAGTATGCAGCTGAAAATACCTGCCAAAAGCAATGGATGATAGGGATGGATGGCAGGAGAGAGTCAGAGAACTCTGTGCTGTCAGCACGACTTGATGATGATGATGATATATCCAACATTTTGTATTAAAAAAGTCTGTTCTTATATTATGCTTTCAGTGTTGTTAAGAAAAAAGGTCACATAGAATTTTTATATTCATCTAATAACAAATCAGCCAAAACTAATGGTTAAAAACAAATTAGAATAGAACCCAGTTGGCTGGGGCTATAGAATACACTGACTATACCCTTGCAGAAATAAGACCCCCCCCAACAAGTGTCCTAGATATGACATTAAGCCATTGCCCCCAGATCCACTCTAACCTCAATTGTAGCACCTGATAAGGATCAAATAGAACTACTTGATATTTAAACTGTGTGCATACAAATAACAAGTTAAATCAAATTTTTAGAAATAGAAACTGTTTGACCATTTGACAGTGTAAACAAATGACATATTTAATTGAAATATTAATGATACCTAGCAATACTTGGAACAATTTAACTGTACTAACGAATGAGTAATGTTGAATAGAATTATTAGTGTTGATTAACAATACTTGAAACTCTTAACTATGAGCCTAAATGAAATTGTTAGTATTACATAGCAATTTTTGAAACCATTTAACTGTGTGCAAATAAAACTATTGATGTTTACATAGCAATATTTAAAACCATTTCAGTGAGTGCAAATAATGATTAATACTAAATAGAACTGTAACATAACTTTGGGAATTATCAACAAAAAACATTCGTGGGCGTCATCAGACTGTTTATTCATTCCAAACTCACTTTCAGGGTTCGCTGCCAGAAGTTCCCAGAGCTACCCCAAAGACTGTGGCTCCCAAGCTTTTCATACATTACAAGAACTATTTGCGTCAGAATATTTGGAACCATTTTACAGTGTGCAAACAAATTAGCTCTGATTCATTTCAAAATAAGATTACCTAGAAACTATTGGCTTACAAATCATATGTATAACCATTTAACTGTGTTTCTAATTGTTTCCATTTCCACCAGATACAACATTTAACTATGTGCAAACAAATGAACCTTGGCTCATTCAAAGATGTTATCTACAGACTGCATTTGCAAATTATAATATATATATGTAAAAATAATTTGGTATTAGATATCCTACAATAGTTGATATGCCATAAAACCCCCAAAAAACAAATCGTACATATATAATATATATTTATAAAGAGGATTTGGCATTAAATAACTTACTAGGATTGATATGCCATAAAACCCATCTAACCTAACCAAATTAGAATTATAAAAATCAAACTTTTGTTGAATGGTTCAAGTTTCAAGCATTTATTGAATTTAAATGTCACTGATGAATGCAAAAAAAAAAATGTGACGATGTTGAGTCTTGAATAAAATGTGAAAAATGAGAAGTCATGTTTACCTTAGTAACAGAGAGATCCATATGCTCACTGAGATTGCCATCTGACCAATCAGAACTTTCCACCTCTCGTTGAATATCCATCCCATAAGGCTTTAGGACTTTCTTTTTGATACTTGGCTTTACATCCAGAGTACCGTAATTAGATTGTAAGTATTCACGTTCCTCTGAAATAAAGTTAATCAAAAAAATATTGATTATATCAAATAATGTAGGAGATCAGTCATAGATACAAATTTTTTTTATAAAACTTTTCTTTTGAACCAAAGATACCAGCATATTATTATTTCTAGTGGAACATTATTGTTAATAAGATAACAAACCCAAATTCTTTGAGTCCCCTTTTTTTTAAAATATTAGTAAGGATTGCTCTACTGGAAGGAGAGAACAATTTGAATGACATTCAAAAACAAAGTGGATGATTCATTGGAAAACATTTGTATCAAAAAAAAAAAAAGGCAAATTTTAAATTTTAGAGTGGGTCTTTGAAGCGAGATATAAAAGAGACAGCTCAACTAAAAAGTAAAGTTTAAGACCTGAGGAAGAGTCCCCCCCTTTAATGCATTTGTGCCGGATGGGGTATCGAAATCAATGACAGATTCAAGGCCAAAAGGCCCCCAGCTTCAGCTGGGCCACCTTCTGGGGGGCAAGCTGCATCCTCTGTCCCCTATGTATAGCACTAGACCTTGCTGTCTAGTTTAAGCTATAACCCAGCACACATCTGGATCCAAATTTGGATTCCTGAAACTGCTTGCCTCATTAGACCCACATTGCACTTAGTGGGTTGATGAGTAGCACAGATCAGCAGGGTTCGAGTCTCAGCTTGTTCCCCAACCTTCTCCTCCCCTCTATAATCATTGACTTTGTGTCAGGTCCGGTCTGGTGGGAGGCAGCGACAAATATCCATTATTGAACTTGGTTCAGTTCCCTTTTTGTGTGTGTGGGGGGAGTATTTACGTGTGTATACATGGTTCTTTATTTTATTTTTCATAATTTCTGCTGCAAGCAGACAATCGGACAGGGTTAACACACTTTTTGAATGAAGACAGAAGTTTCTTTTCTTCCTATCATTAGAATTTATCAATCTGCTCTCTGGTGTTATTGCTATTGTTGCTCTTAATTTTGCCTGCCTGGTTTTTTAGATATGAAATTTGACCATTGCTAGAGTCGGTATCTAGTTTAGAAAGTCAGTAAGCAGTGACAAGACCCAGTTCTTACCATTACACATAAATATTATTAGGTATTATTTATGACCAAACTCTACACCTACTCACATCACATTTCAACAATGTGAATAAAATACCCAATCCCAGAGAGCTTATACAGATAGGGAATATCTGCAGCATAATACTATTGACTCGTCCATGTGAAGGGGTCTTTTTTTCTTTTTTTTAAATACAATAATCTCAGCTTTATTTTAATGCCAACTGCATTTGAACCTGGTATATGTCAATAAGTTTTCAACATTTTTTTTTTATTACTCACTGACTTTACTACAACCAACTAAAACCTACATACAGCAACTCTGTGCTGATATGGGATGTAGCCCTAAGGACGTACTAGAAGCAATGGACGATAGAGAAGGGTGGCAAGAGAGGGTCAGGGACATCCATGCTGATGGTGCGACATGATGATGATGAATACTATTGACAATCTTTCATGGCCCACAAGAAGCTGTAATTTTAAACTTATAGAACATTTTCAGGGTATTTGGAGGCAATAAAGTGTGAGCTACTGCCCCCACTGCTTATACACAGGCTAAAATTTCAGATGAAAGAATACTGTACTAAATATTGACATTTTCATGTATAAGAAGCCCAAAAATATGCTAACCCAATTAATTGAGCCTGTAGAATATGCCGACTGCATTTCTACAAAGGGGTAAGACTCCACTTCTCAACAAGTGTCCTAGATATGATACTAAACAATCTGATGGTGAGGCTTCAATCCTGGAGCTTTGGGGAATGTGAAGTACTCCTTCATTGCCACTGCTACAAGGTTCACCTGGAACAGTAGCACATGATAGGGATCTATCTGTGGGTCAAGTAGAACTGTTTGACATTTAAAATGAGTGCAAACAAATGACTAAAGTTAAATTGAATTCTTAGTTAAATGGTCAAACAGTTCTATTTCTATGTAAACAAATGACTGATATTTAATTGAATTGTTAGTGATACATAACAATACTTGAAACAGTTCAATTGTCTTTAAATGAATAAGTTATGTTGATTAGAATTATTATTATTATTACCTGAAACTCTTTAATAGTGTGTCTGAATTGAATTATTGGTGTTGCATAGCAATACTTGAAACCATTTGACTGTGCAAATGAATAAATAGTGTATAATAGAATACAATAAAAAATATTGAATAAATAATTTTAAAGAATGTTCAAATGCTAGTAAACAGAGCACAATAAATACACACACACACACACACACATCTCTGTGTGTATATATATATATATATATATTTTATAATTTGCTTAAAACATTATACAAATTATCTTATTTTATTTTATCTATTTAGAGGGTTACTGCAATATAAAAATAATAATTTGGGTCTAAATAATTTCAAAGTAAAAACTTCATTATCAGAGACTTTTAAAATGAACTTAGCGTTGTATGTTCAAACTTTCTGGGTTTTTTTTTGTTTTTTGGGGGGGACATTGTAACCATGGTGTCACGTGGAGTGTTAGAACACCATGTTGGATGTTGCAAGCATGGTGCCATGTGGAGTGTTTAAACGCCCTGCAGAAGAGATGTAATTTCAGTTGTCTTAATCAATTTCATTTTTTCTTTAATTTAGATATGTTTAAACGCTATGCAGAATAGACTTGACTTCAGTTGTCCTAATAGATTTCATATCATATTATTTTTTTTTTAAATTTAGATATGTATTTAAAATGAGCATGTTAATTAATGATATATTCAATATTTAATTCTAACCTACTGTTAATCTGAGGGTGTAACTTAGCTCTTAATAAAGCCTCCTTAATTCTGAGATTACCAACATTTCGTACTATTGCTTCTATTTTAATGGAAGAATTATCAATATTTTTGCATTTAATTAAATATTTATGGAATGAGGATGCACGTGTGTTGAGGTGTTCTTTAATTCTGAGTTAAAGGGGGGGGGGGCCTGATTGTTCTTCCTATATAAAAATTATGGCATTTTAAGCAAATCAAAAGATAAATAGTAGAAGTATTTTTGTATATATGTGGATTTCTTATTGGGCAGTTGGCTAGAGTGCATGTTGTGACAGTATTGTGATTTTTCTTTGTTAGATATCAGCATAGTGAGGGTCTGCAATGGGACAGTTATATATCTAGCCCTTCCTCGTAAATAGCCCTGTATATTTCTTTGGTGATAATTTTACTGAAATGTAGTAGTTTCAGGAAACAGGTGTTAGAGTATATGTAGTACCATGGTTACAACACCCAACATGGCGTTCTAATACCCCACGTGATACCATGTTTACAATGTCCCCCCAAAAATTTTTTTTATAATTTAAATATACAACACAAAGTTCATTACAAAAAAAAAAGTCTCTGATGATAAAGGTTTTACTTTGAAATTAATTAAACCCAAATTATCATTTTGCATTGCAATAGCCCTTTGAATAAATACAATAGAATATATATATATACTAACCTACAATCTACCAACATTCACGGTTACCAGGCAAAAAGAAAAAAAACCCCGCCAGGAACAAGAGATAAAAATATCTCAAATCACCGCCTGGGGGAAAAAGAAAAAATATCATAGGACAAAAAAAAGAAAAGGCCAACTTCGTCACACCAGTTGAAAAAAAATATGTAGTCTGTTGGTCAAAAGAAAAATAAAACCCACCATAAAATGCCTCAATGCTACAATTACAAGAGTGCTCAATACAAGTAGAGCCAATTACAAAAATTAACTTAAATCGTGAGTCGGAATTCTCCTACTAAAGTTTCACCTCAACGGATCATCAGGGAGTTTAGCACCGACCGATTATATATATATATATATATATATATATATAATTCCCTCACTATACTTTCAGCTTCTATTCCTAAAAGCTTCATGTGTTTTTATATATAACTGCAGACATTAATGTTTCATACAATGTAAATTATGGATTATCTACAAATATTTATGTGAATATATACAAAGTTATGTATTCAAGGTTTTTTAATTGACAATAATACCTCTTTAACAGACATGCATAAATCCTTTACAACATATACAGTCACATATACAAATGTATTCATGCAAACATTTATCAATGACTAACTATAAACAGCAGGTTTATAACTGGATTAATCAGTATTTCAGGTTGATAATCCCCAGATTAGTAGTCTTTCATACAAAGCATGTTACTGATTAAATTAACTGCTCTAGATTATATCCTAGTAGTAAATCTAAATGATAACAAGTGTCAGAAAAATAAAATTACACTAACAGAAAGCAAAATTGCAACACCTTGTGATACCATCCATGCTCTTGTAGATGATTTGGTAAAATAGCTGACATATAGAACCAGATTTCTCTAAGGTTTAAGGGGATGTGGGTTTAAGTGTCACTGGGAACTTACTCTTATTTACCCTTCAGTTTCAAAGTTTGAAATAAAAAATCAACTAGGAAGATGAAGGATAATAATGATTTTGATAAAAAGTAACTAGAATTAGGAAGAGATAAATACTTGGATCTTGACAGAGAACTGTAAAAGCTGTGGAAGGTAATAGTGATACTAATTGTAGTTGAAGCCCTTGGAACCATTCAGGTCTGTGAAAAACAGCTCAAATACTTAGAATTATCCTGAAAATTTGGGGAGACTTAGTGTCACTTAGACTTTAGAGAATAGCCTTCAATTAAAACTGGTGTGAAAAACTAGCAGAGTGTAAAATAATGATTATCAACTTTCATCTGAAAAATTTTCAGCCCAGCAGTTATTAGTTGAATTTTGGTGTGAAATTTTCACTGTACAATGCTCAAAGTATGAATTTAGTATCCACTATTGAATTAAGTGCATTATTAAGGGAGGAGATTATGCTGAAAAATAAATATTCATCATATTAACTCTTAAACTGATACACCTATTCCTGGCATTACATAATCTATTCATAGAACAAATCAGTGAAAAATGATAGAAATATTTTCTGATTTTCATAGCTTCTACCAATGTGTTTTTGACCATAGAACATGATATTAAGAGTATAAAATAAATGAAATAGTTTTCATTAAGTTGTAGACTTTTTGACATAACTATATACAAAAATCCCATATTCTTGTTGTGTGTAAATTTGTGCAAGTACCCAACCCCTCCGCCCAAACATGAAGTGATATAAGCTCAATTCTTAAGTGGAGTTTAACAAGTTTGAATCTAGAGTTTTCCATCTCCTAAACTAGTTGCCTAATCAAAGCAAAAAAAACAACAGTCTGCCCTACTATTTACCCATAGTTGGATGGAGAATAACTGGATTCATATCTTTTCCAAGGGTATTAGTGCTATGTGAAATGCAATCAGCCTCATCCAGGATTTGGACTTATGTAACTGTATCCGTTTCCTACAACGATAACCATTACACCACAGGCACCTCCAAATTTGTGTATGTTGGTGTTTTACAGCATATCAACTTTTATGGGTTATTTAATGCCAAATCGCGTGTGTGTGTGTGTGTGTGTATATATATATATATATATATAAAAGCATATTTGATTAAATAGTAAAGACACATTTTTTCTATATAATCTAATTAAGATCCGTTCAAGTTTCCTGATAAGTGTCTCGGTTTTAGGTTAGAATTGGAGGATATATTTATCAAAATTTAGAATTTTTTTTTTTTTTTAAATTCTGTATTTCTTGATTATATTCTATTTCCATTGAGAGTGTTCTGTTTTTTAAATTCCTATGAACTCAGTTTTATGCAACTCTGTGTTTGCATAGTTTTGTTACGTTATATAAACCAAAAAAACTTTCAAAACTCTTTAAAAAAACACTCTTTACACATGCAAGCAACCCCTGATGATGGCCTATGAAGGGTCCAAAAGCACTTGGGACAATTTTGGTAAATTCATCCATCAATTTCAACCTGAAACCGAGACACTTATTAGGAAACTTGAAAGGATCTTAATTAAATTATAAAGACAAAATGTGTCTTTATTATTTAATCAAACATGCTTGAATGAACTACACATATATCTATTTGTAAGTCAGTATTTTGTTGGTAACATTTTTTTTTTCACACAGTTAAATAGTAATGTTTAAAATCACACAGCTGTATAGTTTCAAATAACTAACAATAATAAGGTGCCTGTGGTGTAATGGTTATTGTCGCAGGATATGGACATGGCGACACGAGTTCAAATCCTGGACCTGACTGATTGCATTTCATATAGCACTAATACCCTCGAGAAAGGTATGAATCCAAATATTCTCCCTTCAGCTATGGGTAAATAGTAGGGCAGACTAGGTTCTTCAGCCTTGGTGAGGCAACTAGTCGAGGAGAAGGAAAACTCTGAATTCAAACCTGTTAAACGCCGCTCAAAATTTGACCTTGTGTCATATCCTGCCCAAGCAGAGGGGTTGGTAAATATGAATAACTAACAATAATAATCCCTAGTAAATGCTTGAACAGTTCTATCTGACCCATAGATAATACTAAAACATATTACCACTCCAGACCAGAGTGGACCTGAGAATAATGACAATGAAGGAGCACACCACAGTCCCTGAAGCTCCAAAACTGGAGCCTTACCATCATATGCAGTCTAGTGTTATACCAAAGACACTCATCATTAGTGAAAAGTTCTTACCCCCTGCAAAGATGCAGTTAGTGTATTCTACAACCCCAGCTGACAGAAGAAAAATCACGTCAAGGACAAGTACCAGCAGAGAAAAAGAAAAACAACTGTTAATAAGATAAGTTCAAAAGTGTAAGATAAAAACATACGTTCATATTGGTCTTTAAAAATTTACTGCCTATAAATATTAATCTTCATATCAAGTGACACAAATCTGCTTGGTACTATTTACCAACCCCTCCGCTCGGGCAGGATATGACACAAGGTCAATTTTTAAGCGGAGTTTAACAGGTTTGACACAAATCTGCTTGGTCAATGTTCAAATCCTGACTTTGAAGAATACACCCCTACCTTTTTTTTTTTAACATTTTTTATTCACTATGCTAAAATTCCTTCTCCATGGAAAAAAAATGAGTGTCTATGGTATAATGATCAGTTTTTTCAATGTATGGTAGTACAATACAACAAAAATGGCACACTAACAATACTTAAGTAGACCTCTAATAATTTCATCTTATAAAAAGTTAATTTTATAATAACCCAAAGATACTAGGGTATTATTATTTCTAATAGAACATTACACAACCACAATAAACAAGGAGAAACTCATAAGTGACATTCTTCTATGGACCCCCACAGACGGACATGCTAGTGTTGGCCGACCAGGAAGAACTTAATTACATCAGGTCTGTGCAGACACAAGATGTAGTTTGGAAGACCTGCCAGAAGCAAGGGACAATAGGGACAAATGGGGAGAGAGAGTCAGGGAAATCCATGCTGTCAGTGTGACTTGATGATGATCCTGATGCTATTATGTTAAAAAAAAAGAAAAGTTTGCTATAATATGCCATTTTTTACATATTACAATATGATACATAAAAAAAATCCTGTAATCAAAAATGAAATAGCATAAATATACATATAAAGGGTGTACTTATTTTTGACCTTATACATATTCATCGATAGAGTTTTGGTGTTGTAGAGTTTGTTAATAAATAATATCTAATAATATTCATGTTCAATGAGAAATAATAAAACTGTGATATCTTTGGTTTTATATTTTTATAAAAATAACTGTTAAAATGTACTTATTTATGAGTGATATTGTATATCAAACTGATAATCTGCTAAAGATTATGGGAGAGAAATTTGTTAAGTGGGTCAAGTGCTTTTCAGAGTATACAGTTGAGAGAAAAATCAATCAAAGGTGTATTATAGGTTAATGTCGTGGCACTGAAAAGTTCTGAGTCTTTCCAAAAATTAAGTGCTATGAACAATAACAGCTAAATGGATCTGGACAGGAATCGTCTATCAGCAACTAAATGAATGATTTTAATGACATGTCAACCTATCTATGGTTGTTTTATGTCTGGAGGTTAAAGGATGGTATTTATTGTATATTCATATTTACATTTTTTTGTGTAGTTGTTGTTTAAAAAGTTTTTACACATAAAAATACTTGATATCATAACTATCAAATACAAATAATTTACATCCAGTTGGATGGTTTCAAGTATTGATATGTAACACAATTCAATTTAACATTAGTCATTTGTTTGCATACAGATGGTTAAATGTTTCTATTTAACCAATAGATGGGACCATAATATGAGTCAGAGTAGACCTGAGAGTAATGGCAATGAAGGGGTACTTCACATTCCCCGAAGCACCAAAACAGTATGGTTTAGTGTCATATCCAGGATATTCATTTGAAAAGTTTTACCTCTCTACAGAGATGCAGTCAGCATATTCTACAGCCCCAGCTGATTGGGCAGAGCATTAAAGAAATACTACATATCCCCCTGGTCTCCAGAACTGCAGCCTCACCATGATATACAGTCTAGTTTCATAAATATATTTTGTTTCCACATCCTCTGTGTATGTGTGTATATATATATATATATATATATTGCTGCCAATACCCAGTAGTAAAGGCAGGACTCCAATCCTCCCTATTCCATATTTTGCAACCATACTATTACACCTCAGATGTTTTAACCATCTTTGATTTATTCAGCTGGTTGGTAGATCATATTATTTAATGCCAAAGTCATCTTTTTTATTTTGTAAGCAATCATACAGTTTCAAGTAACTAATGAAAAATAATCTGTAAACAATTAGTTTTAAGTAATTATTCTTACTAAAAAAATAATTTGCACAGTTATATGGTTTCAAGTATACAAATAATTTTTTTTTACCAATAGGAGGAAAGAAGAATAAATGAAAGATTAAAGTTCTTCAAAATATGACATATGTTAAAAAAATATCGAAACTGAAGCTGTATCTACCAAGCGAAAAATGAACAATGAATGAAGCATTGTTTTCAAAACAGTCATTTTGGAAATCAACACATCTTTGAAATTACTCTTTTATGAGTCGATTATTTAGTTTTATAGCATGTCAATCTTTGTTTGGTTATTTAATGCCAAAGTCTTTTTTTATTGTAAGCAATTAGATGGTTTCCAGGAAACAATCATAACTTCAAGTAACTATTCTTAAGATAAAGAATTTGCAAACAGTTTTATGGTTGCAAGTATTTCAAGCAATTATATGGTTTCAATTAACTAATATTAATAATAATAATAATAATAATAATCATCATCATGTCATGCCGCTAGCATGGATATCCCTGGCCCTCTCTCGCCACTTCTCCCGATCGTTCTTCGCTTCTGGCAAGTCTTCAGGGCTACATCCCGTATCCTCACATAGCTGCTGAATGTATGTTCGAGCTGGTCATCCTGCTTTTGCCCGGCCATATGTGGGGGTCCATAGGAGTACATCACTTATGAACTTGTTCCTGCTTCTCCAGCAGTGTCCTCTATGCCTGGTTTGTCTAACTTGGATAGTTTTCGGGATGGGAGGTAGGTGGCCATATAGTTGGTGCCTTGTGGGGTGTTGCCACCAGGACTTGTTCAATATTACTCGCAGCATTCTTGTGTAATTGCCGTCTAGCTTCTTCTCCAACCAATTAGTTAGCGTCCAAGTAGTGCATCCATACAGCAGTATCAATACGACCGCTGCGTGGAAGAAACCACGTTTCATCTTATCGGTCAGGTCTGATTTCCATATGATCAATAGCCTATCGATAGCTGTCCATGCCTTCGTTAGCTGGTTTCAAATATTCCCATCTAATACTAATAATTAGTTGATTGGTTAGTTGTGTTTTATGGCATATCAACCCTTGTAGGTTATTCAATACCAAATCTTCTTTATTTATAATAGATATATATGATTTATAAACAAATAGTTTGAAGGTAACATTATTTTTAAATGAGCCAGAGTTTATTTGTTTGCACACAGTTAAATCGATCCAAGTCTAATTCAATTTGACATCAGTAATTTGTTTGCACAAAGTTAAATGTTTTCAAGTTTAGAAAATGATTACATATTTCTATTAAACCCATTGATGGGACCCTAACAGGTACTATCTCTATGGATCAGAGTGGACCAGGGAGTAAAAGTAATGAAGGGGTACTCCACATTCCGAAAAGCTCTAGAACTAGATAGGTTGGTTTATTTGTTTAATGGTATATCAACCTTTGTAGGTTATTCAATGCCAAAGCCATCCTTCTAAAACAGTAGTGTTACTATTTAACCCATAGCTGGGAGGATAAGGGGGTTCATACCTTTCCCAAGGGTATTTGTCCGAAAGTGAACATAATAGCGTGACTGGAATTCGAACTCGCTTAATACGATTCAGCAATCCATCGCTTTGACCATTACACCATGAGGACATTCCCCTCTAGAACTAGAGCTTCACCAGATGTTTTAGTGTCATATCCAGGTCATTCATTGGGTAGGTGAGGGGTGTCTTTCTCCTCTGCAGAAATGCAGTCAGTGTATTCTATAGCCCCAGCCAACTGGACTCTAATAATTTGTGCCCAATTATGTTTTCAAACAAATAGCAATCTTATCAACAATTATAAGTAAAGTTGGCGACCTTAGTCGAGGGTGACCTGAAGGCTCCCTTTTCAATAGTTACTACACCAAGGTGTTGGGGAGGGCGCTACTCCTTTCCCTGGATTGCTCCACTTTACCAATGGTCCTTACCTTATAATGCTGAGTGTTAAGCAAAGTGGCATCAAGTACCAGTTTTTACGTCTTTGGTATGACTCAACCTGGGACAGCACCTCAGTCTCCCAGACTATTGACAAACACTCTACTCATTAGGCCAATTAAGTAACTATTCTTAATACAAATAATTTGCATAGAGGAGTACTTGAAACCATATAACTATTACTAATAATTAAAAAAAAAAATTTTTTTTTTAATCTATTTAATCCATAAATGGGATTCTTACAACTACTACTACTTGGGCTCAGAATGGACCTGGGAGTCATGAGAATTTAATTTGGGGGGGGAGTCTAACTGCGGCATTAAATAACCCACAAAAGTTGATATGCCACTAAACAAAGAAACCAAACTAATCAAGAGGCAGAGATTTTTTTGCTCCTTTTGTCCTTTCATGGCAAGTCAAAACCTAACCCCAACCCTTCATACCAAGGGTTAAAATCCTTTGCTCCCGATTCAATTTGTAGCTGAAGAGCAGCTTTGTCAACCTTCATATCAAAGGTTTCCTTTTCATATCTTTTTATTCAGACTCAACATCTTACTTTTCTGCAGATTTGTTTGCTAAAAACAAAACAAAAAAAAATTCTCACCTTGTCTTTTTCACCCAAAGCATTGCAGGCTTCTGTGTCTAATATTAAATGTGTTCGCATTCATTTACTGTCAGTTGCTTAGCAACTTCAGTGCCAAATATGAATATATATCTAGATACAAGACTACTATATTGTTTTCTGAATCTTCTGCTTTTGTATTACATATGAATCTGCTTTAATAGGTTTTTCTTTTTTACCAATTGTCACTTAGTAAATTAATGTAGAGGCACTGATGGCCTAGTGGTTAAGACATAAAAACTGAAGCTGGCAAATATTATTTATTATTGAGATTGTCTGAGTTCATTTCACATAAATTTGATTCCTTATTCTAGCTATGAGTAAACAGCAGTACATGTTATTTGGAGAGGAGATGGGCACTGCCAGGTAGCCCCAATTGGTCAAAAAGATGAAAGAGGAGAATTAGAATAGCACACCAACAATCTAATAAACTATAAGAGAGGAGATGGGTACTGCCAAGTAATGAGTATTGCTTTAAGAGATGCCATGTAGGAGAATTATTTGGAATAGAACCCTGACAATCTAATAGACTATAAGAGAGGAGATGGGCACTGCCAACTGACTCTCATTTATTTGAGTGATTAAATGGAATTCTTGCCAATTTATTTGTTATTTACTAAGCTTAGCTTAGTTTAGTACCAGACCAGGTGGAGTACCCAGTTAATATCAAAATCACTAGCAATAATCCAGTAGCTTATCTTGCTAACCAGGACACCAAGTGAGACACCACTGCTTGTCACCTTAGTTCCTGGTAATTAGTGAATCACAACTTTATTTTTCAATGAACCTACTTCAAACTTTTCAAAAATCCTGGTAACATTGCATAATATATTTACCCAACCCCTCCATACAAACAGAATGTGATACAAGGTCAATTTTTTAAACAGAGTTAAACAGGTTTGGATTTAGAGTTTTCCTTCTCCTAGCCTAGTTGCCATACCGAGGTTAAAGAGCCCAGCCAGCCCTAATAAAGGAAATAGTGAGATGCATACGTTTCCTAAGAGTATTTGAAATGCAAAAAGCCTCAGGATTTGAACTCAAATTACCATACACAATTCCAATGATGATAAAGATTACACCATAGGCATCTTCTGGAGGCATTGTATTATTATCTTAAATTTCCTTGTCAACATATATCACAATAAAGTAAAAATGTCTTTACTTCTGATTTCTTGCTTCTTCAAGTTTGAGGTATTTTTATATCACATGTGTGACATACATATTTTTACAATGACAAATCACAGGACAAAATTAAAGAGAGTGCATCATACTGAAAAGAAATCAAACTATTGTAACTGTATACATCAAACAAAGGATCTATATGTTATGTTTACACAATAAAATTAATTGATATGCACGAAATTTGTGATGGCACAAAATCACAAGAATAACATATGATGATAACAGGTACAAAAACCAGGACTGTGTTGATATATATATATATATATATATATATACACATTAGAAGGTTGATGGCATATCACTTATAAATAAGTGACCATGTACTAGACTAAGCTTTATAATTACAGTATCACCCATAAATAATTACACTACCTAACAATTATTTTAATAAAAATCAATTCAATTCCATATCAAAGATACTAGGACTTCTTTATTCTGAGTGGAATACCATACAATTAAAACAGACATTATTAGGTATTAACCGGACATTGATATGATGGTTAGAGTTTTCGCCAATGGCCCGGGAAACCTGGGTTCAATCCCAGGTTGAGTCATACCAAAGACTCAAAAAATGGTACTTGATGCCTCCTTGGTTAACACTCAGCATTATAAGGTACGGATCAAGAGTAAAGTGGAGCAATCCAGGGAATGGAATAGCACCGTCCCCAACACCTTGGTGTTGTAGCTATCAAAAAGGGAACCTTCGATCACCTTCGACTACAGTCGCTAACTTTACTTATTAATAAACTCTACAGCATTGAAACACTGTAACCATGAATAAAATTGTATATATATATATATATATATATATAGATATGTGTGTGTGTGATATGTATATATTTTTGAACTGTTACATATATTTTTGATTAGAATCTAAATGCTGTAGAGTTTGGTAATAAATAATACCTAATAATATCTGCTTTGATTGTATAATGTTCCACTAAAAGTAATCAAGTCCTAGTATGTTTGGTTTTAATTTTCTTATTATTATTAGGAGTGAACTTACTTATGGGTGATTCTGTATCTAAAATAATGACTGAGTCGAAGTCAACAATTTAGATATATTTAAGATTTTGAGTAAAACAGTTTTGAAGTGGACAGTTAATTAGTATACTTGACCAGCAATATACTATTTCCCCACCTTTGAAACAAAAAAAAATAAGTAAAATGATGAAAATAAAGAATATGAATTTACATTTAGGTACAAGTACCATGCAAGTCAACATGTCACTGAGTTGGGGTGTTTGTATGCTATTTTGATATCTCTGGGTTCTAGGAGCCACTGAGAAAAGTGGCTTTCCTCAAGTGAGGCTGACAGTCAAAAGTAAGAACAACAAAAAAACTGTCTCATAGTTACATCTTCCTAAAGCAGCAGCATCAACATCAAGGCATGCAAACAGCATGCATTCCCTTAACATCCATCCCTATAGGTCATTACTCTTGGCAAGTCTTCATGATGGCATTCAGTGTCCTCACAAAGCTGATGAATAGCAATCAATAGATTACCATGATTCCTAAAGCATATTCTTGTAATCAGTAAGTAAAATGAAGAAAATATAAATAAATTTACATTTTTCCCATCATGCAAAGGATATTAACCACCTGACCTGTAGGTTCCAAATTTCCAGTCAATGGTTATTCTCTCCTTTTTATTTTTGTTTTTTTGCTCTTACTTTTTACCATTAGCCTCACTTGAGGGAAGATGATTTTCTCAGCAGTTCCTAGAAACTAGAGTTATCAAAGTAACATACAAGCACCCCAGCTCAGTGACTTAATGATTAGGCCAGGTGCTTCTACCCAAATTACCTTCACACATAAGAAATGAACAGTAAATACTTCTAGAACTTTCTTCTAAGGAATATAAAATAAAACCAGTAAATGAAAAAATAAACAGTATGTTAGCTTCTTTATAAAGTGTTTACATTTAACCAACACATGGAATGAGCACAGCACACATATACCCCCAAATCCATAAGACTGAAGTTTCAAGAATGACTCAAAAATGCCATGACAGCTTTTCCTGTCCGAAACCAGCCGTGTGCTTATCTCATATATACACCTTCCTGAAGTAGCAGCAGCAGCATCAACAAATGCAAACAGCACTGATTCCCTTGATTCTCTTTCAACATTCATCCCTATCAGTCATCGCTTTTGGCAAGTCCTCATGATGGCATTCAGTGTCCTCACAGAGCTGATGAATAGCCATAAAAAGATTACCATGCATTCCTAAACCATCTTCTCATAATCAGTTATGGCTCATTAGTCAACAGAAACGAGTGACTTGGATTTGTATTTTTATTACCAATAAACATCTTTATTACTGTCATTATCAAATTCAGAATGATTATTATAACAATATTTGTAACAAATACACCAATGCAGTATCTTTGTCTATAAACCTTTGTGAATCTTTAAAAAAAAAGTCTTAAAAGTAAAAAAGAAATGACATGGCAATCACAAGAATAAAGATTTGTAGTATATTTTGTATAAATGGTACAATACTGGATGCAAAAAAAAAAAAAAACATTAAAAAACTGAACCATTTTTTATCAATGTAACAAATTTTATTGAGACTTTAATGTCTTAGACATACATCAGGGGGGATTATCTCCCTTGATTATGTTGGCAAAGTTCCTTTAGTTGTAACAAAAAGTCATAATTTTCTAAAAAGAAAATTCTCAGAAATACCAAAAAATAGAAAATTTCTTAGAATTTTATTTTCCTTGATTTGATATCCTTATTTGTGAGTAGTCCTTAGCTAATGGCTAGGAAATAGTTGTCTAATTTTGAAAAAGGTCAAATTGTGGCATGGGTTAGGGTTAATGGCATAAAATGATTGTGTATTATCATCAATTGTCTTAAGTTTTTATGTCAGCTGTCTAGGGGTGTTTTGTCCAATACTTTATGAAAAGTATCATATTTGTACGGCATTATCCATGCATCTAAAAATAATTCCTTGTTTATTTATTGAAAATTTTTTTTTAATTTGAATATACAAAATTTTGTTCAAAAAGTATCAAGACTGAAGCTGTATCTGCCAAGACAGAAATAAACAATGAATGAAACATTAATTTTCTTCAAAATAGTCCACTTGTCATTCAATATACTTATTCTAGCCAGTTTTCTATTAGTCAAACATCTCTAAATCTCCACTTTTGTTGGTTGTTTTTTTAATTTTATGGCATGTCAGACCTTGCTGTGCCATTCAAAGCCAAGTCAGCATTTTTTCTTTCAAGCAATTATATTATTTCAAATAACTAATGATAATAATGAATATAATCAACTATTGCTTCAAGTAACTATTCTTAACAGTTATATTATTTCAAGTATTCCTATATAATACTAATAATTTTCAAACATATCTATTTGACCCATATATGTGAGCCTAACAGATACTACCACTCCAGGTCAGAGTGTATCAAGGAGTAATAGCAATGAAGAGGTAACTCCAGAACATCAGAACTGAAGCCTCACCACAAGATGCAATTTAGCGTTATACCATATCAAAAGATAATATTCTAGGTATGAAACTGCTGTCATGTTTCTTTTACTGTCCACCACATCTTCAAACTTTTTAATCCCCTCCACATCTACAAACCTTTTAATCCCCTCCACATCTACAAACCTTTTAATCCCCTCCACATCTTCAAATCTTTTAATCCCCTCCACATCTACAAACCTTTTAATCCCCTCCACATCTACAAACCTTTTAATCCCCTCCACATCTACAAATCTCTTAATCCCTTCCACATCTTCAAATCTTTTAATCAACTTCATATCTTCAACTCTTTTAATCCCCTCCACATCTACAAATCTTACCCTCGAGAGAACATTGCCGTCTATGAAACAAGAAAAATTACATAAAGCAAAATCTGAAGATTATGGAGAGTATTGCACTTAGATAATCCTGTGTTTTATCAAAAGAATATCATTCTCATGTTTTTTTTACTAAATGCCAGAATCATTTAGACATCATCACTTTATTTGCTAATCTGTGCCTACATCTTTACTTAAATTTGAGATTTTAAAATTTTCTAAAATTAAAGATCTAGACATCATCACTTTATAATTTGCTCAGTTGTGTCAAGATCTTCATTATATTTTAATCTTTAAAATTTCAAGTTTCTGTCTTGATACTTTTTGATCAACTCTAATCTATGTCGCTATTTTACTATGATTTTTTGGTTTTCTTTTTGGTTTGTTCATAACTAAAGGAAAATTGAATTCATGAATGTTTCAAGATGAATATTTTTTTCTAGAACCTAAGTGTAAATTCTAACTTTTGAAAGATATTTCATCTCGACATAATGACTAAAACATTCAGAGAGAAAAAAAAACATTTGTTTAGAGAGAGAGAGAAAAAAAGTTATGAGAAAGAAGGAAGTTAAGTAAACAAAAAAAAAAAGATGTTTTTCTCCAACTTGACCTTAGGAAGAGTTATCTGTTCTTGCAATTCCCTTGTATATCCTTCACTGGATCCACTACTATTATATTTTTACTCTGCAGTCATTTATACAGAAATATGATAAGGATTTCAAATTATTGGCTCACATATCAAATATTACAGTTGTATGTTTAAATTTTTTTTTTTTTTGTAATGAAGCTTGATAATTTTTTATCATTTGAAGTGTTCATCTATTGTCTTCATCTTTATTATATTCACATTTTGACTGAGGTGTCCTTCAGCCATCTTCAGTGATTTCTTGTCCAACTTAGGAACCTAAACAGAACTTCAAACTGATCCCTTTATCTAATCCACAGAGTGGTGGGGTAGATTATTCTAATTCCATTAACCAGTATGGACACGTAGCACCCAATAGAAGTGTTTAAATTAACAAAAAAACATTCTCATGAAGATTTCAGTTGACTTAACAGTCCAATGAGAAAGAGACTTCCAAGCATCTTTGTGTGAATGGAACACTTTACTTTTTTTTCAGCAGATGCAAAATGTATTGCAATAGAAATAAATAACTCCATTCTCACTTATAATATAAAATTTCAGTGAGAGATGTGAAAAAATTTAAATGTAGATAGTAACATAATATCTTTACCTTAAAGATTACTACTGACATTCAACGGATATAAGAGGGTGTGGTAAAAAAAAATGTATGAAGATGTATCTGCCAAAACAAAAATGAACAATGAATGAAAAACTAATTTTCTTCAAGATATCAGGTGTGTTCAAAAAATATTGAGACCTAAGCTGTATTTACCCAGAAAAAAATGAAACAATCCATGAAACTTAAATTTTCTTCAAAATACAAAGTATTTTCAAAAAGTATTGAAACTGAAAATATATCTACCAAGACAGAAATGAACAATGAATCAAAGGCTAATTTTCCTCCAAATATCAGGTGTGTTCCAAAAGAACTAAGACTGAAGCTGTATTTACCAACAGTGAAATAATAATTTTCTTCAAATAAAATATAATGGTAAATATTCTGAATCCTTGTCACGCCTTTTTATAGATCTATTGAAGCTTAAAATCCTTTACAAATAATTCTATCAAACTAAAAATATCTATACAGATATTGTTATATAGACAATGGTTGGTTAGAATTATATCATATCAACCCTTGTTAGGTTATTTTCAACCAAAATCAGCTTAACAATTATGGTCTCCAAAATTGTATCTTCACAATCATTTTAAACAGGTAAACACTTCCTTATCTCAAATAGATCTAGAGGTGGGACCTTAAAAGGTGCTACCACTCATGGGGGTCACCTGTTCTGATTCTATTAGCCATAACCGGGTACAAGTGTTAAGTATTCCTGTATTGTTACTTGCCTGCAGTCAGGATTGAACCTACAACCTCCAGATGATTGTCTCCTTAGAAATTTAGGGAACCAACACCTATAACCATTATACCATGTGTCCTGCTGGACAATCCAGATTGAATTTTTAGGACTTATAAACTTAATGTTCTTACTTGACTAGAATTACGTGGATTCAATAAAAGACGTAGTTTGAAGTTCCGTGAAGGTTCCCGAGTTCGACAAATACCTGAAGAAGGCTGGAGGACATATCGGCTGAAACGTTGTGGAAATAATAATAAAGAGGAAGACAATAGACCAAAAACCCTTAATGATAAAAATCATTAAGCTTCGTCTCAGAAATTTAGACAACTAATATCCAGAATTAGAGTCTCATCAACTGATGAAGTTTAATGAGATGTCCAGGACAGTCCCTTTTTAGAGTGGGCTTATCTCTCTGTAGGAGATCCAGTCAGTGTATTCTAGGTTCAGCCAATAGAGCAACAACTGATTAAAGTGGGACAAAGCAAACCTGCTAAAAAATAACAAATTTTTTCATGCAAAATAATGATAACTTCCTTAAACAAAACTCTTAATGTTTATAATTGGTTTGGTTTTATGGCATATCAACCATTGTAGGTTATTTAATACCGAATCCACTTTGTACATTTATATTAAACATATGTGATTTGTAAATACATTTTGTTGATTTTTTTAAACGAATCTGAGCTCATTTTTTTCGTTGATGACTGTTAAAATGTTGCAGGCTGTAATAAACTTTGTATCGAAAGAAACAATGGAGTCACTTTGCATTTGCAAAATATTACAATCATTTATATTTGTTACACCCATGATTTATGATTCTATATGGTCCAGGAGACCTGGGTTCAATCCCAGGTCACGTCATACCAAAGACTTTAAAAATGGTACTTGATACCTCCTTGCTTAATACTCAGCAATATAAGGTACGTATCAAGGGTGAAGTGGAGCAATCCAGGAAAAGGAGTAGCGCCCTCCCCTACACCTTGGTGTAGTAGCTATTGAAAAGGAGCCTTCTGGTCACTCTCGACTAAGGTCACCAACTTAACTTACATTTACTAATTTTACTCGAGATGAATTTTCAATTTAGGAAAGAAAATAAAATCCATGTTGCTGAAAGTCTGGTGAGTATCTAAAGATGGTGCTGGACCTGCATAAATCTGTGTGTTCTACCAATTGTTGATTATAAAACTTTCAAAAGGGGCGAGGATTATTATAAAGTTAGTATATATAGAGTATTATAAAAGCTTAAACATACCTCCCATCTTGCAAACAAACAAACTACACAAAAGGTAAAAGCAAAGACATGCTGGGCACTGCTGAAGAAATAAGGACAAACTCATAAGCAACATTCTCCTATGCACCTCAACATGTGTTGGCAGACCAGTAAAAACTTGCAATCATCAGCTCTTTGGAGACACTAGATACCATCTAGAGAACTTCCCAAGAGTGATAGCTGATAGGGATGGATGGATGGAGAGAATCAAATTTAAAAAAAATATAGACTTTCAAAATAAATATTTTTCATTCCTTTCTTTTGCTCATTTCTATCACTTTATCTTTCTATTCTATTCTCTATATTCTGTTCCTTTCCTTTTTCTCCATTGAAGCAGACAATAAGCATCTAATGTATAGCATTATCACCTTTCTCTCTCTCTCTCTCTCTCTCTCCTTATATGTGTTCTCTTTTTCTCTCTGATGTGTAATGTGTTCTTTTTCTTCCCTTTCTTTTCTCACATTCAAAACAGATTGGTCCATTATTTAGCTGAGGAGATGACAGGGTGTATCATTTGATCACGTTTCATATCTTATTCTATTAATACTATAGTTACTTGATTCGTTTTGGTTATTAAGATTTTTCTCAAATAAATTAAAAATACAAATATATATATAACAGGAAAAATTGATTAAAACCAAAACAGTTCTTCTCATTGAATTCTGTTTGTTTGATAGGACCCCTTTAAAAAAAAAAAAAAAAAAAAAACCTCATTCGATATGACAATTTTTTGGGCAGACAATTTCCTAGTAATTGAGAACACAGATAGTTTTACTTTGTGTATTTTCTCTTCACCATCAAAACTCGACAGGTCCTGTTTACACTGTACAGGAGCCATTTTTCTTCTTTGTTGTCTAGAAAAAGAAACACTTGGATATTTTATCCAATCAAAATTGCTTCACAGTTATGCAATGAAACATAATAGGAGTAGTTTCTTTGTAATAAAAGAACCCTAAACAAAAGTAGGCATAATCATTTTCATTTTGAAATCTGATATTTTGGCAATCAATGTCTTATGACCCAGGAAAGGGCTAATAAAAATGGATGCTAAGATCTCAGTTGGATACAGACATTAATGAATCTAAGAAATAACTAAAAATATGAATCTTATTTTAAAATTTTATATAGGAAATCTACCTGCAGTGCATCATTTGATATTGATAAAATATATGGGAACTGTATTTTGCTATTCAAATCGCAAGAATTCAAAAACAGAATGAATTCTTTGTAGAATAAAAAAAATTATTTCAGGTTAATATTTTTCTTCCAAGCTGGAGCTGTGTAAGTATTGTTGTAAAGTTGCACCACTTGGACTCTAATGAAATGCATGGAGAAAAGGCTAGATCAGAAATGCAAGAATTCTACATGCTGTTTTAAATACATCCTGGAAGTAGAACCCTAAAAAATAGCAACTATACAGCTACTTACCTCCCAACTCACAAACTATGAAAGTAAGACATTCTGGGAATTTCTGAAGAAGTAAGGATGAATTAATAAACAATGTTCTTCTATGGATTCCTACACAAGATCACACCAGTAAAAGGTGACCAGCAAAAACTTACATCCATCAGCTCTGCGCAGACACCAGATTTTGCCTATTCAATATATAAAGTGAATTTTGTCTACAAATTTGGCAATAGGAAATCCATAGGGATGGGCTCTTTCATGTCCTAGAAAACCCTCAGTATGATCTTCTTTATTGACCACTGCACCCAGAATTTTTTTTTTTTTAACAGAAGTCAGTGTGCTTCCAATCTTTTTGACTCAGGCTCATAGAGGTAAAACAATGTTTAGCTGATCGGTAAACATTTTTTTGGACTAAAATATACTTATCTGAACACATCACACATTCTTCCATAAATTTCACATGGTTTGCACTTCCAAGCTAACAAAAATCTATTGACAGACCTCTGTTCAAATTTGTGACATTTTTGAAAGATTAAAATAATTTTTGCTATAAACCAATTCCAAACAATACAGAGTTTATATTTATGGAAAAAATTCTGGAAAAAAATGTACTTTGCTTATTTAAAAAAAAATTCATCTTATTAATTAAATCATTGATAAATAAATTGCCTTTATTTATTGAGTGATTTTCATATAGACAAAAAAAATGCTAAGGAAGATACAGATTAAGAAAAACAACATAAAACTCTTTATGTACGTGGATGGTGTTGAAATTTTTGTCAAAAATAAAAAGGAATTAGGAATAAATACAAACAATTAGAATCTTCAACCAAATCATCAAGATGAAATTTGGTATTGAATGCAATACTAATAATGAATAATAGGGAAGGTGCACTTAGAAATAAAATTAGCAATCTGAGTTCAAACCCTGGACAGTGCTGCTTGCATTTCAGTTTACACTAATGCCATCTCTGTCCCCTTCCATCTATGAGTATGGTAGACTGGGTTCTTTAGTCTAAGAGAAGGAAAACTGAATTCAAACCAGCTTTACTCCACTTAAAATTTGACCTTGAGACAGATCCTAAAACTGAGTATCATGTAGATGAAGTGGATTTAAAGAGTCAGATGAATTAAAAACTAACAACTACTTAAATAGGTGACTATTTAGTAACTATAGGCAACCTGAAGTCTGTCACTGATGCTAATTAATGATGACTCTGTTCAGTACTTAAATGGGTGCCTATTTAGTAACAGCAGGCACAGTAAGCAACCTGAGGCCTGTGTTCCAAAGTAAATAAAGATATCAAGATAATGAACTTTTCTAATAAGAACCAGCATAATTTTTACCAGGTATTTATGCTAGGTGGTGTAAAAAAATAAATCATCTCAGCTCCAGGGGGTTTTACTTCCAGGAAGCATCTGCTCCCTTATCTAAAAAGGGTAAGGATTGATTTTATGGCCTGGCCCCAGAAAGAGAATGCCAACTGAGGTGAGCTAATTTTGGCACGACTGACTGGGAGGCTTGCTTCCTTGGGTTCCCTACATTAAACTGACCTTGTCAAACGGGTGTAAATACCTATAATGTCTTTTCTTTTTATCTACAAGTTTGACTGTAGTCGAGGGTGATCTGAAGGCTTCTTTTCGATAGCTACTACACCAAGGTGCAGGGGAGGGCGCTACTCCTTTCTCTGGATTGTTCCACTTTACCCTTGATCCTTACCTTTTAATGCTGAATGTTATGCAAGGTAGCATCAAGTACCATTTTTTTTTAATCTTTGGTTCAACTCGACCTGGGATTGAACCCATGTCTCCAAAGGCATTGGCGATCTACAAGTAAACTAGCAAAATTTTCCTGACATAATTTTAAAAAGGCATTAAAAAGGAATTTTTTTGCAGCATGAAGTTGGACTTCTATTTTCGTTTCACAGAAGAGACATGATAAATATAGGTTTAGTTTTATGGCATATCAACCATTGTAGGTTATCTAATGCCAAGTTTATATATATATATGGGGGGGGTCCATCCCCCTCCACTTATGGCCAAGCAAAAGCAGGACGACCAACACGAACTTACATACAGCAGCTATGTGAGGATACGGGATGTAACCCAGAAGACCTGCCGGAGGTGATGAATGATAGGGAGAAGTGGCGAGAGATGGTCAGGGATATCCGTGCTAGCGACACGACATGATGATGATATATATATGATTTGTAAACACATTTTGTTGAAATTCGAGTAGCCATCTTTTCAGTCATTCAGCTGGGGAATTCTAAATACAAAAGGTAAATCTTGTCAGTACAAAGGCAGCAATAATGTTTGATACAAGGCGTAACTTGCCCATCCTCATATATGCTCTAGTTATCTCTGATTGTCCAACCTCCTCCTGCTGCTACAAACGAGCAAGTATAAATACTTCCTACCAATTTGTAGATAGCTTGTATGTATTATGCCCCTCCCCCAAACAATCCAAAACATTTTGTCAATAACATTTTTAAACAAGCCTAAACTCATTCTTTTGCACACAGTTACATGGTTTTAAGTATTTCTATCTAACACGAATAATTCTATTTACTATTAATCACTGATTTTCACACAATTAAATGGATACACGATTTGTAAGTAAATAGTTTGTAGGTAATTTTATTTTCAAATAAATTAGAACTAATTTGTTGGCATATTTGTATTGCTATTGCTTCTACACGCTTAAATGATTTCAATTATTCCTATTCAATATCAATTATTTGTTTGCGCACAGTGAAGTGATTACAAGTATTGCTATTTAATACTAATTATTCTATTTAATATAACCCATTTGTTTGCACACAGTTAAATGGTTAAAAGTATCACTACCAATTCAATTAAACATCAGTCTTTTATTTACATACAGTTAAATGATCAAACAGTTCTATTTGACCCATAGATAGGACCCTATTGGGTGCTACCACTCTAAGGTCTCAGTGAACTTGGGAGTAATGGCAATGAAGGAATACTCCACATTTTCCAAAGCTCCAGGACTGGAGACTCATAATCAAATGATTTAATATCATATCCAGAACACTCATTGCATGGAAGGAGAGGCTTTCCCCTTTGCAATTATGCAGCCAGTGTTTTTTATAGCCTTGGATGACTGGGTTTGAAAAGAAAATAATGATTTAATGATGGATTGATTTTAATGGCATGTCACTGCCATCTGGGCTTATTTTATGCCTAGAGGTTAGTGAATCATGTTCATTGTACATTTTAATTTATCTATATAATTGTTTCTTAAGGGATGTTTTTGCACATAGTCCTATTGAATACAAATAATTTTTAAACAGATTTATTCAACCTATAGATAAGACCCTGGTCATAGTGGACCTGAGAGTAATGGCAATGAAGGAGTAATCCACACTCCACAGAGCTTAAGAACTGGAAGCCTCACCATCAAATGCAATTTAGTATCATTTCCAGGACAACCCTTTTTTTGGAGGTTCTTACCTGTCTGCAGGAGATACAGTCAGTGTATTTTAAACTCTGCCAACAGGGCAGGAAAAGAAAATAGGTTAAGAGTTTAATTTGTTACTTACTGAATCAAGTGATTAATATCTTTACTCATATGACAATTAATCCTATTAAAGTTTCTATTTGTGAACACAGAGCCAAGACCACAAACTCATTTTATAATTATTTGTTTGTTATGCCTTCTTGGGCATCTACCCTTTTTACTATCTTCTCACATCAACAACAATATATATATATATATATATATATATAGTTGCAGAGAAGATATACAAGATTAATACAATATCTAATTACAGATCAATTTCTGTTAAGTAATTCATCCAACATTCCCCCCCAAATTCTCTCTTTTTCTTAAGATTATTTCTGAAATCATGCAATTTGATTGAAAAATTTTTGACACTATTGTTGTTTTTGATCAGAATATTGTTCCAAAAATATATTACTTGATTAGCAAAAATATCCAATTGGTTGATAGACTTAGTTTTTGAAATCTGCCTTAGCAGTAAATTTCAGTTCAAGGAGAAATATCAAAAAATGTCAACCATAATTAGAAATTCCATTGTTTTGAGAGCTTTAATTAAATCACTTCTCATTTTTCTTTCTAGTAAAGTAATTGATCCTATTTTCTCCACTCTCTCCCTGTAACTGTAATCACACACAGTCTTCTGTAAATTTCACATAGTTTGCACTTCTCAGCTTACAAACATTTCATGACAGACCTCTGTTCAAGCCTGGAACACTGATTTGCTGCCATTCTGAATAGCCTCAAAACCAATGTTTTGTGGGATTAAAATAATTTTTGCTATAAAGCAATTCCAAACATTTAAAATCATTTAACTTTTCTCAAAAAAATTCCACTTATTCATTGAATGGCCCTTTTTTATATATATATGAATAAATATGACACGATGTTGAGCATTCAATTCTATGGGTAAGTGCAAGTCAGAAGATTCTTTTGTCTGTTTTGGTGAGAAACCCACACAAAGGGCTTGCTCACAAGATTTCCCACGAGAGCGGAAGAAGACAAGAGAAGGAAGGTCCCAGAGCAGAACAGAGAAGTGGACAGAAGAGACTAGGGCAGAGAACAGAGCAGTCAGCAGGAGAGAGCAGGTGACTGCTAGGATGTGTGGACCCAGATGCTGAGTTGGCCAACGTGAGAGGATGAAACAGCATTCCAGGTGACTTTGGGGGAATTTCACTCGAATACACATTTGGGATAGCTCACAAAATGCTAGGAAAGTGTCACAAACTTCTCCCTAGTTGCGCTTGGAGCTAACCCAAGTCTGTGTTTGTTCTCTTTTCTTCCATCCTCTCAGTTGTGTATGTTGTGTTTTGTGTGTCCGTAAGGAAATGTGAAATACCCCTGACCAGAGATGAGAGAAACCACTAGAAGATCTGACAGCTTTGAGTGGTTTAGGAGGTTGAGATAGTGGGGGTTGGCCGGCAGTGTATTGTCACATAAAATGTAAATAAATAGTCAGCTGACCATATCCTCTGCTGAGAGGCAAGACCTGCCACTACACATAGAAAAGAGGTATCCTGGTATAATGCTAAACTGCATCAAATGGTAAGGCTCCAGTTCCAGAAATCTGGGGAGTGTAGAATTCATGGTCATTGCCATTACTACCAGGTCCACTTTGACGGGGAGTGATAGTACCTATTAAGGTCCTATTTATGGGTTGAAAAGATATTTAAAAATTATTTGTATTCAAAAGGACTATGTATAAAAAGAAACAACTACACAAAAGAAATGTTAATATGTACAATGAACACAATTCCCTAACCTCTCAGCATGAAATAACCCTACATAGATTGAAAAGAAAGTGCTCAACTACTGGCCAGTAGAGCAAGATAAAAACTAAAATAAATCATAATCTCACCTCGTCATCTTAGCTTTATAAATAAAAGTTTCATGTATTTGAAAAAATACAATCTGCAGATGAAACATGTGAGAATAATAGACAAAGAAGAATTAATAAATACTGAATATTCCTTGTACAATGCAAAAAAAAAAAATGGCTACATAGTAAATGAGCTTAAGTAGAGATGGGAATGTGAGAGAAGAAAAAAAAAAAAAAAACACTTTTCACAATTACAAAGTAACATATAAAAAAATTATTAATAAATTGGTTCTATGGAGTAGGATTAAATTGGTGCACTAGAACAAAAGAATGCCAACATTCATAGAATTTTCTAAAATTCTTCACAAGAAGACAAGTCTTCCCATTATACTGAAAGGAAATAGTATAATGAGAAACTGTTGAAAACACATTTTAAGGCAGGAAGAAAAAGGATATGTATAAGGTGCATATGATAAGTTTCCAGACTTTTTTCGTATGGGCACTTTTATTGATAGTACACATTAAACTCTAGTCCCCTTCAAAGTAATCTCCTCTGGCTGCAATGCACTTGTTGTACCATTCCAACAACTTCTGGAAAGCCCCATCAAAGTCCTCTTGTATGAGTGTGTCAATCACCTTCGTCACAGCCTCTTTCATCTCCTCAATTGTCTCATAACGACAACCTCTGAGCTTTGAGAATAAGAAAAAGTCACAGGGAGCAAGGTTTGGATTATAGGGAGGCTGAGGAACTGGTCAACTTGGTCAAATAGTCTGTGACAAGGATGGAGTTGTGGACTGGTGCATTGTCCTGCTGGAAATGCCACTGACCCGATTTGAAGAGTGCTGGCCTCTTCCGCCAGAGTCTCTTGCTGAACTCCCTTAAAACCTCAACATAGTAACCTTAACCCTAACCTTTTGGCCAATCAACTCTGGTGTATTGACATCCTTACTCTTCCTACACCTCTCATCCTCCCTCACAGACTCCCTGCCTTCGTTGAATCTCTTATGCCACTCAAAAACTGATGCTCGATTCATGCAAGATGCTCCAAAAGCAGTCTGAAGCATTCCATACTTTTCTGTGGCATTTTTTCCAAGTTTAAAACAGAATTTTATTGCATACCATTCTTCTAAAATGTCATTGTATTTTTAAAATTCACCAGCTGTGACAATCAGGCTTTAGTAAAATGTATTCCAATTGCTGCTGTAGCTGTTCATTCGAACCTGAAATCATAAAAATTGGTCAGTCATCTCATAAGATGTATAGCAATAACATAGGGAATTTTCAAGAATCTACGACAATTTTAAATGCCCATACGAAAAAAGTCTGGAAACTTATCGTATGCACCTCATATATATATATATATATATATATATATATATATATATCAGCAGCATTTCTTCATTGATACAAATTTTGTTGAACATAATAGACATTTTCTGTCTACATATTTTCTTGTTGATCCGTTCGTATTGCCGTATTACTTTTATCGTATTTGGCGGGAATTGATTGATGTATTTTCCATAATTGTATATATCCCTAGTACTTTCTGCCCGACTTTGGGCCATCATCAGGAGAGGATCTATTACAAAAGTAATGTAACTTTTGTTTTTGCATTACTACTATACGAGTGTGTAGCGTTTGTTTTTAAATGTGTTTCTATAAATAGTGTCAGTAGCTAAAGACATTTAAGTACTTTAGCACTGGTTTGAAAATTAATTCTGTTAAGTGTCAGTTGCATGTTTCTAATATGTAGTGCTTTGAAAATCTGTAGTTTTTATATATATATATATATTAGAAAAAAATTGAAATAAATCCAACACTAGGCAAATATAAAAAAATAATTTTAAAATGATATTCAGATGTATTCTTTATATATGATAATAAAAGTAAGAGGGCAACTAGAAGGCTCCCTTTTCAATAGCTACAACACTAAAGTGTAGGAGAGGGCACTACTCCTTTCCTTGAATTGCTCTACTTTACCCTTGATACGTACCTTGTATTGCTGAGTGTTAAGCAAGGAGGTCTCAAGTACCATTTTTAAAGTCTTTGGTATGACGCAACCTGGGACTGAACCCAGGTCTCCCAGACCATTGGCGAACACTCTACCCACTAGGCCAATGGGCCAGTAATGCCAACATATTTTGTTTTTTGTTTTTAATAAAACATCATCTTTAATAAATCATACTTGAAATGAAAAAAAAAAGAATCTAAAAATGGACTAAAACTAGTAATAAAATAATAGTAATTATAAGAGTATATTGACCCAGAGTGTTAAAATAAAAAAGCATTTAAAATTTTATATATATATATATATATCTATATATATATATATATATATATATATACACACATGCCCTGATGATGGTTAATTAAAGAAGAAACAAAAAAAAACGTGACATAGGTACATTATCATACATAAAAATACATCCACTGAATATTTTCTCATTTTATTTCTATTTTTTCTAATATCTGTATATGTTTCTTTTTCCTTTCCTACACTGAAATCTGTTTCAGACAGTTTCTCATTGCATAAATTGTTTATATATATATATATATATATATATATATACACACACATATTAAACTTGACAAAGAAAGAACACCATCTTTGCAGCTACTGCCTTGACAGGCACCAACCTTCTCTCCTATTCGAACAATAAATTTTGATGAGCTAATTCCAAAAAATCACAATAAATAATTCTAGTAAGAAAAATATACTAATAAGGATATACTAAGCAGCTCCTTTTATGATCTAACAACCAAGGCAATCGTCTAGTTCACATAAGTATTGCCAACTATATATAGGACAATCATTTACCCAATTTCTTTCTCACCCACTCTATTCTATATCAAACATTAACCTTGATTGCACCAAATTTCTTTTTGCATTCTAACATGCAGATATTGAATTGGTTAAAATTGGTTGCAATTGACATCTTCATCTACACAAATAACAACAAAAACATGTTTTTGGATCCATAGTTTCTATTTATTGTATTCAAATATACCTTGGTTCACAAAGAATCAAACATTTTCATGTCAATGCACAAACAGTCCAAGCTGTTTTCAGGGTGAATCAAAATTACAAATCAAAGAAATTACCTTCCGCCATCTTGCTTTATTAAATAAATTGAAGTATACTACATCATATGAAATGTGAAGAATTCCAAAAAAAATGACACCAATAGCAAAGAAATAAGTTAATTCCATTCTTATGTCTCAATTGTGCTATAAAAGAACTCGGTTATGTCATAATTTACTAAACTTTTTTGCTTAGAATAGCACAAGGCCGTATGAATGTGGCACCCAATGAGACTCAAACTCACTCATAAAGGTTTGCATGTCTAGCTTGCTAACCATTACACCACCCAAAGTGCCCAGATCCTGGTTATGTCTGGCCTGCTTGGATCAAATACGTGTAGTTGAAACTAGAGAAAAGATGACTTGAATGTCTTCAGGGACATATGATCTGTTTCAGGTGCCCAGATGTTTGAGAGCAGAAATTGATAGATTGAGCTTTAGCACTCTGATGTACGAGAAATGGGGCATATAAAATCACCCTGCAGTGAGAGAGCAGGTAGTGTTTTCTTTTTAGAGACTCTTGATGTCTAGAGTTGTGGACAAGAAATTGGATTAGCAAATTAAGTACAAAACCTACATGCGTATACACAAAACTGAGTATACCCTGGGTGAGAGTAGACCTGGAAGTTATGTTAATCAAGACATGAATCCACACTCCCCAGAGCTCCAGAAATGGAGCCTCAATATTGAATGCAGTTTAGTATCTTACTCAGGATACCCATTTTTTTTTAATTTTTTTTTTTAATTGAGTGAGTTCTTAACCTTCTGACGAGGATACAGACGATGTTTCCTAAAAACCCACCGCAAGGAGTATAAATTGATTAAAACATATGATTATCTAATATTACAAAGTGAGTAGGCAGCAGAACAAAGAATTTCTCATCTCAACAGCATGTTGTTGGGGGGGGGCAAAGAAAAAAAGGCCAGAAAATGTACTGGTTGAAATGTCCCGTGAACAAGAAAGACAAAAATGAGTTTAATTATCTGAATAACTCATTGATAATTGCTGTCACAATATATAATCAAAATTGATCTGTTTGAATGAAGTTAATTGAAATTTAACATTCCTTATGCCATCTAACAACAAAATCTAAGATGGACGATGAAAATAAGTAATGAAATGATAGTAATGATAAAGAGTGTATTGTCTGAGAATGTAATTAAAAAAAACAATAAGATGGATTAAAACGAGTTGTTCAGGTTGTGAAGTTGTACAGCATGGATTCAAGAGGCAAGTCAATTGAGATTTAACCGACTACTCACCAAGCCGATATATGACACAAAGTTGTTTTATTATGAATGGCCATGCACAAATTGAGGCTCATGTGCAGCCATCACAAAAAAATCCTAGACTCCTTTAACATTCTCTATAATAGGGCACCTCAGGTGTCAAGCTACAAACTCAGCCCTGCAAGGCAGGTGTTGCCTGTAGGGAAGGCACCTAGGCAATTCAAATTAATAACACCTACCTGACCGGAAATGCTAGGCAAGCCTTTGTTAATAACAGAGACAAATGAATTGATATTTATCCAACTTCCCACCAAGTTGGATTTGATACAAAGTTATTTTATCAAGGGGGAGGCCATGCACGAATCGAGACTCATGTGCAGCCATCACAAAAAATGCTGGATCCCTTCAGCATTCTCTATATTGAGCCGACTCAGGTGCCTAGCAATAAACTCAACTCTGCACAGCAAATATAAGCTGGGGGGACAGCATTCAAATTAATAACACCCACCTGATATGAATGCTAGGCATGTCTGTGTTATTTATAGAGACAAGTGAATTGGGTATTTAACTAACTTCCTACCAAGCCAGAATGTGGCACAAGGCTATTTTATAGAGGGGAGCATTTATGAATCAAGACTCATGCATGGCAGGGATAAAAAATACTTGATCTCATTGGCATTCCCCTATTGGAGCACCTATTATACCAAGCAATAAACCCAACCCTGCAAAGCAGGTAAACTCTGGAGGGATGCCTCACCAATGACAGGTGGGTCTACTCAAAGACAAGTGAAGTGGAGTCATGTGAATGAACCACAAGCAACTTTTATGGAAAAGGGTAAGCTCACTTCTAATCAGAAGGTAGGCTAGAGGGATTCAATATTTGCTAGCTAAGGATGGTGAGTTCAATCCTTGGGAAGATCAACATAAACAATCTCTGCAACAGTCATATGAAAGGTAAAAGAAAATGGTTAACACTCATAACAAAAATAATAAGTGCGTATTGACTGAGAATATTGTGATAAAAAGCAACAATAATAAGATGGAGAAAAACTAGTAATAAAATAACAGAGCGTATTCACCCAGAATGTTGTGATCAAAAGCAACAATAAAATGGTTTAAAACTTGCAAGGTTTACAAGATTCAATATTGTTTATTTTAATGAATACTATGTAGAAACATTTTCTCCAGGACTTCTTGAAGCAACATGGCTTCCAACAGAATTATTCATTATTAAAGTGCCCTTCTTAATAAAAGTTCTACCTTTTTCCACCATGAACAACATATTTTTTTTTTCATATTAAAACCTTCTGTTTACAGAATACATACCAAATTTTCTACATCCAAAAATTTAACTCTCCATGGATGATATTGACAATACAATCATTAATCAAAAAAATTTTTATTTGCATTTTTTAAGGACATCATACGAAAGCATTTTCTATTTCCTCACAAATTATAGCTTCAACACAGTGTCAAATTTTTATTGTGAGTTCACTTATGTGATCATAAAGATAGAAACCAAAATTGTCCAGATTCTTCTTTGTGAAGTGCCTCAAACATTAAGCAATGGCCGATTCTACTGCTTTTAGTACAGTAGAATAGTTAAAACTAAATAATCTAATAAGAAAATGTGATAAAATAATATTAATAAGTAAGGAGATATATATATATATATATATATATATAAGGTAGTATTAAGCTTTCTCTATCTCAGTTTGTTCTTATATATGTGTGTGTGTATAATTAAGAACGTATCAAGCTCTCTCTATCTCAATCTGTTCTTATCTATCTGTGTGTGTGTGTGTGTGTGTGTGTGTGTGTGTGTGTGTGTGTGTGTGTATATATATATATATATATACAGACAAAAAGATGGATAGATAGATGTATACACATACCATATATAAATGATAAATAGAACATTTTAAAAAAAGAAAATGACTCTTCAAAAATTAATAAATTCAGCAAATTTCTTTATTCTCAGCTTTATTGTTAAGAGAATAAATTGACTCAAGGCAACAGAATTTATGGCCAATAAGTGAATGCAGTCTTCAGCAAAAAGACAAAAAAATTGTAGATGAAGAGACAAAAACAAAAATGAGAAGCCAAACAACCCCAGAAAAAAACAAAAAACTCTAGTCATCTTCACTGATGAAGTCTGTGTTGATGATCAATAATGACCTTTTAACTGACTACTTAATGGTAAAGATAGGATAAAATAAAAACAATAGTAAAATAGCCTAAGGCTTTTGTAAATAGATGACTTACAAGATTCAGTATCATTTATTTTAGTGAATATGATGTACAAACATTTTTTCTAGTATATAAATGGCTTTGTAAAAGAATGTATTCACCCAACTCCTCTGCCACAGGCAGGATGTGACACAAGGTCAATTTTTAAGTGGAGTAAAGTACCAGGTAACTGGCAATATGAACAACAGTAAAAAGGTCAATCTTGAACATTCTTATTATAGGCTCAAAAGATTATCAGACATGAGACTTGAGAATTTTTGAAAAGAGGTATTTACTTAGTTACTGGAACAGTAAGAAGTCAAGACTTAATTTCAGGGCTAAGCAAAACCACCCATCCTGTTGATGGGGGGGGGTTACTGGTTATAAAAGAATTAATCATTCCTTGATCGACAGAATAAGGAGTCACTTCACATCTTCCTGTTTAAAAAAACGTTCAAAAATAACTTGTAACAACGGAAATAAAAGCAAGTGGAATTTTTTTGTAACCACGTGTCTGCCTTCTCTCAATTAATATAGAGAACCTCTTCATTTGCTCAAATTTCTCCAACAACCTTTTCTCTAAGATGCCCACTATACAACAAAACCCAAGAGATTATTCTGCTGGATCCTGTATACAATCCACCAAGGTAATGGTAGGTATTTACCAAACCCCTCTTTCACAGGCAGGATGTGACACATGGTCAATCTGGTTTGAATTCAGTTTTCTTTCTCCTAGACTGGTTGCCTAACCAAGGCTAAAGAACCCAGTCTGATGTAAAAGTATGAATAAAAATGTTCATCCATTGCCATAAACTAAGTGTAAGCTTACCAAATGAACTTTGTCTCCTCAATTTTCTCTAACAACATTTTCTTTTGAGATGCCCATTAAACTACAATACCCAAGAGATTATTCTGCCAGACCCTGTACATAATCTGCTCTAATAACCTCATAAGCTTAGCAAATGAACTATACAGGGAATTTGTTTAGTAGTGAAAGTTTGTGTCCGACCAGCCATACTTTTTGAAGACTGGATACTGAACATAAAAATGTAGAGACTACCACACTAAAAATGGAATTTGAGTTAACCAAGTGAATATAGCAAATTGACAAAGTTAAACCAATTATATGTAGTTGCCAAGCAATAAATATTTTTGGGTCCACCATTTAGATAAAAAAATAAAGTTTTTTAGAGGATTGCTGGTGATATTTTTTTTTTTTCTTTTTTTTAAAGAAGAAATCCAGAAAATCGTTGAACACTGATACTAAGGAATAGAAAAAAAGATTGTTACATGATATTCAAATTCTTTAAAAATTCTTGCATTCAAATGTCACTTCAGATCAGTTTTTAAGAGTCAAAAGGTGAAGTTTTAAATTTTAAAAGTAAAAAAGCTCATTTTGAAAACGGTTTTCAGCTATTCAATCTCATTCAAAATATAAAAGAAATCAAATTCTATTAAATTAAAATGGCAAACTTTCAAACAAGTAAATACATGGGAGAGTCAAAAATTTTGTAATATTTCGATTTGGTTTTATGCTGTATCAACCATTGTTGATTATTTAATGCAAAATCCTGTTTTTACATATATATTAAATATATGATTTGTAAACACATTTTGTTGATACACACAGTTAAATGATCAAACAGTTCTATTTGAACCATAGACAGGACCCTATCAGGTGCTACTACTCCAGGCCAGAGTGGATCTGGGAATGATGGTAATGAAGGGATACTCCACATGTCCCAGTGTTACTGGAGCCTCACTATCAGATTGTTTGATGCCTTATCTGGGACACTTGTTGGGGAAGTCTTACCCCTCTGCAGAGATGCAGTCAGTGTATTCTACAGTGACAAGTTACACTGGATTATATGGTACCAGAATCCTTGACATGACCTTTGAGCAAGGTAGACTTATAAAATAATTCTTTTAGAAAAGGTATAAGTGGACATGACTACATTATCAGGAGTTATACTTACTGATCTCATTTTCAGTGCAATGAAATATTAAGCCATATGGCCCCTTCATGAAAAGTATATAAATGAGTAAACAAAAAAAGTGTGTTTAATTTTATTAAAGAATTATCTACATCAGGGATTCCCAAACTTTTCAGTGTCCTGGATATGATACTAAAACATCTCATGGTGAGGCTTAATTCCTGGAGCTTTGGGGAATGTGGAGTAAACCCTTTGTTGCCTTTACTCCCATGTCCACTTTAACCCAAACTAGTAGTATCTGTTAGGGTGCCATCTATGGGTCAAATAGAATTATTCTATCATTTAGTTGAAACCATTTAAATGTCTGCAAATTAATATTAACCAGAATTATTAATGTTGGATAACAATACTTGAAACTATTTAACTGTATGCAAACAAATAAGTTCTAGCTTATATAAAAAGAATGTTACCAACAAACTATGTTGATAAAATCATTATATATCTACATATATATATATATATATTTAGGATTTGGCATTAAATAAGCCATAAGGGTTGATATGCTATAAAACACAAACATTTTGGTATGAGCACTGTAGATTTTACAAATGTTTGCAGATTGGAATATGAGTCTCTAAAAAATTTAAATAAAGCTTCTTTTTACACTGTCACCTTTTAGTAGTTTGAAATAACTTTGACATTTCATCACTTACAGCAAGAAAAGACTATTTATAAATTCAACCAATATCTAAAATACAATCTTCAAACGACAGTGTGGAATACTTTGAAGCTATTTTATTGGGTGGGTCAATGAGTCATCAGAATTCAATAAAACGTAACTGCTGTCAACAGCCATCAAGATTAAAGGCTCAAAACTATGACCACCTAACTGCTACAGTGCATGTGTGATCTGCTTTGTGGCGGATAAAATTTAGATGCATCATGTGTTCTTCAGTGGACAGAAATGTCCATGTAAACTGTCAGACAATACAGTTGGGAAAAAATATTTCAAGTTGCTGGGAGCTGGATAAATTCTTATCTGGAGCCAGACACATTTTTTCCAGTAACAAAAAAAAAGAGCCTTCAGACCACACTCATAAGATTATGTCTCTGAAAATGAGAACTCCTACGTATTTCCACAAAATCTACAACAGGTACAAATAATACAATAATACAGTAAGATAGAGCAAGTTTTCAGCTATGAAACACTATTTTCAATATAACCATTACTATTATCTATGCATTTTTGCCAATGATGAACCCGCATATCATGTTAATAAGATTATCTCTCCAAAACTAATGCCTCCGATTTATTTCTACAAAATCTACAACAGATACATAATCCTATTTACCCAACCCCTCCGCTCAGGCAGGATATGACACAAGGTCAATTTTTAAGTGGAGTTTAACGGGTTTGAATTCAGATTTTTCCTTCTCCTAGACTAGTTGCCTCACCAAGGCTGAAGAACCCAGTCTGTCCTACTATTTACCCATAGCTGGAGGGAGAATATTTGGATTCATACCTTTCCCAAGGGTATAAGTACTATATGAAATGCAATCATTCTCGTCCAGGATTTGAACTCGTGTCGCCGTGTCCATTTCCTACGACGCTAACCATTACACCACAGGCACCTACAACAGATACATAATAAAACAGAAGACATTATCTTTGGAGTAACCTTCCTATAAGTGCAGGATGCTTTAGTTCATTGACGACAAAAATGCATAGCCAATGGTAGAGGCTCTGTAGTAAATGGTCTTTTGTAGCTGAAAACCTATTCTATTTCACAGTGTTATTGCCATCAACCCCCACCCTCAATATTTTCCATAGAATTAAATAAGAGGCATTACTTTTGGAGCTTATCACCATATCTTGCTATTATTTCTATAACCATACCTCTATTGCCATACCACCAACATCTAATTCTAATGTAGGGTAACAGGATAAAATAAGAAGTATCACATTCTGAGTGATCCTATCATCAGTGTTAATTTGTTAATACTGCAGCACTGACATAACATATGTTTAGCTGAATGCCATATTTATTTGAGAACTAACTACAACTATAAACAAGGGAGACAACCATATATCAAGAGATAACAAGTTAGATAATTCAAACTTCAACATTACTGATCTATTCTTGTGAAGAATACAGTTCTATTAAAAAAATTTAAAACAAAGAAACTTTATTTATTCAGCAAGTCTCTCAGAATATCAGAAGATGCTCCTACTTTTGTCAGGCAATCTGCAACCTGTTCTTGTCCTCTGATCAATTCACTTTGGATCTCCTATGGGGTTTAAGATATTTTGGTTGCTGTTATATGACTCCGTCTTTTGGTTTCTTCTTACCCATGTTAATTTGCTGGTTTCTCTTCTTGATCTATGAAGGCTGCAAAGGAATCATAAGGCAAGAAGACTAAGAAAGAAATATCTTTTAATTTCAACTTTATTGCATTTAGGATTTTTGCACAAACTCTGTAGTGAGGAAATGTCTTCCAGGACTATTTGAAAACTGTCATTTTTCCCAAATCCTGCATTGGAATTCACTAGTCTCTTTTGGGATTGATAGTGTCAATTATTTGATGTTTTTAGTTGTAGTTTGCTTAGTCCATTATATGGTGTTTTAGTTGTGGTTTTGATGAGTCCATCATTTGGTGTTTTAGTCATGGGTTGCTGGTAACAGAGACGGCTGCTACTAGTGAAAAGGTTAACTAGTGTGCCACATAAAAACCGACACGAGGGATTCCCACCAGCAGCAAGAAAGATTTAAGTGTTGTCACTTCACCAGTCACTGCTAAAAGAGAACGGGATTCTTTCTTTTGCCAGGACATTTTTTTCTTTGCGCATGCATTGCCCATACTTCCTGTCAGGGGCTGCTGAGAGTTTGTGCATTTTTTTAAAATCTTATTTTCATTTTTTTTTTCTATCCACTACACTCCTTTGCCATTGTTTGCTTCTCTCTGGCCACATCAACTTACAAGATTTGATGACTAAAGTTTCTGCCAGAGACACATTGTCTGTTTTACAAAGGACTTCAGGCAACCTGGGTGTCTGAATATCTCCTGTAGTATGGCAGGTATCAATATACCAGCATCAGCTGCCTCTCTGAACACAAGAATCACTGAAGCTAATGGACTTTTTATAACCCTGTCAATTTCTTTTTGATGACCAGCATCTGTTCATTCTGCCACAAACTACGCTGATAAAACCACCCTCTGAGGATCCACCCTCCAAGTGAGCATACAAATAATATTCAGACCCACAGGTTTTCCCAACTGTGGAAAGAACATAGAACCTGTCTTTGATTTTAATTTTAGTAATGACTTGTTACCCTCAAACAGTAACTTCCCTTTTGGAGATTTTCCAGTATTGCACATTCTATACACATCAGATGATACATCAGGTTGACTGAGTGACTACCAACATCATTTGACCAGTCAGTTCTTTTTTTTTTAGATCAGTCTCTTCTCTAGACTCAACCCATCATTTTTTCTTAAGGCCTTTCCTTTCTTTATGTTTATTGGAGATATACATGAAGAAGGATATAGATTTTGGTCTATAGTAAGTAAGTAAAGTTGTCTCCCTTTAGTCGAGGGTGACCAGAAGGCTCCCTTTTCAATAGCTACTACACCGAGGATTGTTCCACTTTACCCTTGATACATACCTTATATTGCTGAGTGTTAAGCAAGGAGGTATCAAGTACCATTTTTAAAGTCTTTGGTATGACGTGACCTGGGATTGAACCCAGGTCTCTCGGTTCATTGGCGAACACTCTACCTATTAGGCTAATGAGCCAGTTTTTCACACATTTGAACAAGAATAAGTAAAAGATGTGATTGTTGTAAAGAAAAGAGAAATAGAAAATATGGCAATTCATGAAGTATATGAATGTGTGGCTGACAAGGGTCAGAAATGTACATCAACAAGATTGGTGATAATAGAGAA
Source organism: Sepioteuthis lessoniana (assembly GCA_963585895.1). Classification (NCBI taxonomy): domain Eukaryota; kingdom Metazoa; phylum Mollusca; class Cephalopoda; order Myopsida; family Loliginidae; genus Sepioteuthis; species Sepioteuthis lessoniana. Next base: position 72,103 of record CAUZXS010001270.1, on the reverse strand, counting down.
AATCCAAGGACAGTAAGAAGATAATGAAGGTCTGCTTTGTAGCTCATGATTATGATTATGGTCTATAGTAATCTCATCTTTGGAGGAGGTGCCCGTGGTGTAATGGTTATCGTCGCAGGATACGGACATGGCGACACGAGTTCAAATCCTGGACCTGACTGATTGCATTTCACATAGCACTAATACCCTTGGGAAAGGTATGAATCCAAACATTCTCCCTCCAGCTATGGGTAAATAGTAGAGTAGACTAGGTTCTTCAGCCTTGGTGAGGCAACTAGTCTAGGAGAAGGAAAACTCTGAATTCAAACCTGTTAAACTCTGCTTAAAAATTGACCTTGTGTCATATCCTGCCCGAGTGGAGGGGTTGGGTAAATATGATAGTAATCTCATCTTTTGTTTGCTAAACACCCAATCCTAAAAATTTGAAGGTTCCATTTTTGAGTTCCAACTTTGAATATTCTTTTTAATTCTGAGACTACATTCCTCTGAAATGTATAATTTTCACAGAATATGAAATCATATACATGCATAACGAGAATACCAATCAAGTTACTAGTTGCATCGTGCCAAAGAAACAGTGCATTGTCATATGCACTCACAATTTCCTTTAGGTTAGTTAACTCGTGACTGACTCTCTTGTACCATGAACAAAGTACATAATTTAATCCATCTTTTCAGCTTTCATACCTGTGCCATACAACAGATGGTGGTCTAAGAAATAACTCTCTTTCCAGTTTACCACCCTGCAGAAACATTGAGGTGAAATCAAGAGTCTCCACCTGCCACTTCATAACAGAACCCGTTAACATTACAAGCTTCACAGCTGCATGTTAAAGAGTCTGTTTTCAGCCTATGCAAATTTTCATCATATAATCATGAGCTACAAAGCAGACCTTCATTATCTTCTTACTGTCCTTGGATTTTCTCTATTATCACCAATCTTGTTGATGTACATTTCTGACCCTTGTCAGCCACACATTCATATACTTCATGAATTGCCATATTTTCTATTTCTCTTTTCTTTACAACAATCACATCTTTTACTTATTCTTGTTCAAACGTGTGAAAAACTGCATTCTGGACAACTAACTGTCTGTTACTTGGTGTAGTTGTCTTCATTGATTAACATGATCCTAATTGATACAAATTGGATTTTTGGTTTTATATTCAGCCAATAGCTATATTTTCCAGTTGATTTCGGTAAATCTGTGAATAGAGACCATATCTTTATATTTTGCTTTCATTCTGAGTACAACTTTTCACCTTGTAAAACTATTGGCTGGTTTGTAAAGGAAACTATCTTTCTTTCAAAAGTGTTTCAACATAAGTTGAACAAAAATAATTTGTCACACAAAAGAAGACAACTTTTGCTACTAATGTTAATTTATTAATACTGCAGCACTGACACAACACATGTTTAGCTGAATGCCATATTTATTCAAGAACTAATTACAACTACAAACAAGGGAGACAACCATATATCAAGGGATACCAAATTAGATAACTCAAATTTCAATAATGAGCATTGCATGCAGGTTCTTCTTTATTGAAAATACATAACCAATGATGGAATTTTGCAAGACAAAATTTGTTCTATCCAATGATGTTACTGTGACCCCTGTGTCAAATATAGTTCCCAAGGAAATCAATGAGACATTACTTTTGGAGCATCCCCCCAATATCTTGCCATTTCTTCAACCACCAATATTTGCTTCTGATATTGGTGGACATAAAATACTTAAAAGTTTCTGTGGAAATAGATAAGAGGCATTACTTTTGGAACATCCCTCATTACTTTGTTGTTTTTTTTTTGTTTAAAGGTACATCAATCTTTGTGGGTTATCTAATGCTCAATCCATCCTTGTAAAAGAACAGTAATGGTATTATTTAACCCATGAATGGTTTGGTTTGGTTTGGTTTGGTTTGTTGGGTTTTATGGTATATCAACCTTTGTAGGTTATTTAATGCCAAATCCATTTTTATGTAAATAATCTGTTCTATTTAAAACAATTCAGTTTAGCATAAGTACACATTTTAATTGTCAAAAACATTTCCATTTCAAACTATTCAAGCAGTTATATGTAACAATTCAGTTAAGTGTAAATACAGTTTTAATCTCAAAAAACAGTTCTATTTCAAATAATTCAGTTAAGCATAAGCACGCAGTTTAAATGTAAGTATGGTTTAATTGTCAAAAACATTTCTATTTCAAGCTATTCAGTTTACTCAAACAATTCAGTTTAGCATAAGTATGCTGTTAGTTCTATTTAACCCATAGATAGGGCCCTATCAGGTGCTACCACTCCGGGCCAGAGTGGACCTGGGAGCAATGGCAATGAAAGGGTACTCCGCATTCCCCAAAGCTCCAGCACTGCTGGAACCTCACCATCAGATTGTTTAGTGTTATATCCAGGACACTCTTTATGGGGGGGGGATTCTTACCCATCTGCAGAGAAGCAGTCGGTGTATTCTACAGCCCCAGCCAACTGGGCAAAACCCATGAATGGTAAGATAAGGAGATTCAAACTTTTCCTAAGGATATTAATCCAAAAATCAATGTAGTAGCACAATTTGAGTTTGAACTCACTCACTACGATGTTGCAGTCCAGCACATTAGCCATTACACCATGGATACTTCCCCATCTCACATTTAAAATCAGAATTATATATATATAAAATGGTAGAAGAACTGTAAATAAGAAAAGCTTTTACATAAAAAGGTTGGGCATATATTTACCAACCTCTTCACACAAGCAGGATGCAACAGAAGGTCAATTATTAAGTGGAGTTTATTTAATAGGTTTGAATTGAGAGTTTTTGTTCTAAGACCAGTTGCCATACCAAGGTTAAAGTGCCTAGTCTGCCCTACTATTTAGCAAGCATTGGAGAGAGAATAGTTGAGTGGATAGCTTTGCCAAGGCTACTAGCACTATGAGATGCAAACAACTCATCCAAGATTTGAACTTGGGTCACTGCACCCACTTCCAATAACCCTCTATCACAGGCACCATCAATATATATATATACATATATATATATATAAAGACTTTATATATTCTTTTTAATCCGACAGCAACACAGATATCATTTAAGTAAAAAGAAAGGGTTTTGTGGTTTCCTATTGAGCTTATAATTACACTATGAATAATCTTGAATTTATATCTTCAGCATATAATACTGCACTGATCTCATGATTGAAAGCCTTTCTTTTTTATTGCAGGGTTTTTCTTCCTTTTTGATAATTCAGCACTAAAAATGAATGAAAAATTAATGAAACAATTCATAGATAATAGGATTAAATGAGAGTTAATTGATATTAATGATTGCCATACATCATTAAGTTAATCTAATGCTCGACACACTGTTAATAATAATAATAATAATGTGTTATTTAAAAGGCTGAATCCTTGTCATGCCTTCTTATATATCTGCTGAAGCAGTAAATCCTTTTTAAATACTTTTACTAAATGAAAGATATCCAACAGATAGTGTTACATAGGAAAAAGTGATTTGGTTGCTCTTATGAGATGTCAACCTATGTTGCATAATTTCATGCCAAAAATCAGCCTAACAATTATGATCTCAAATTTTATACAGCACAAAAATCTATCTTCACAATCATTTTAAACCAGTTTAAGATCTTTTAGGAGGGTGGGGTATTCCTTCATTGTCATTATTCTCAAGTTGACTGACTCAGAGTAGAAGTACCTGTTAAGATCCCATCTATGAGTGAAAGAAATCTCTTTGAAAATCATTAGTACTCAGAATATATGAAACCATATATCTGTGAACAAATCACTTATATTTAACTTGATACTATATATCTGTGAGCAAATTATTTATATCAGGAAAACTTGATACTATATAACTGTGAGCAAACAAATGATTATTATTAAAAAGGAATAGTTACTTGAATCTATATAGTAAGTAAAGTTGGCGACTTTAGTTGCGGGTGACCCAAAGGCTCCCTTTTCAATAGCTTCTACACCAAAGTGTAGGGAAGAATGCTACTCCATTCCCTGGATTGCTCCAGTTTATTCTTGATCCTTACCTTATAATGCTGAGTGTTATACAAGCTGACATCAAATACCATTTTTTGAGTCTTTGGTATGACTCAACCTGGTATTGAAGCCCAGTCTCCCAGACCATTGGCGAACACTCAACTCATTAGGCCAATGGCCCGGTGAATCTATATCATCTTAGTTGAGGGTGACCCGAAAGCTCCTTTTGCGATAGCTACTACACCAAGGTGTAGGGGAGGGTGCTACTCCTTTCCCTGGACTGCTCCACTTTACCCTTGATCTGTACCTTATAATGCTGAGTGTTAAGCAAGGAGGCATCAAGTTCCATTTTTTCAGTCTTTGGTATGACGCGACCTGGGATTGAACCCATTGGTGAACACTCTAACCATCATACCAATGTAAGCTATAACTGTTTATAAATGATTATCATTTGTTATTTGAAATCATATAATTACTTACAAAAAAGACTGACTTTGGCATTAAATAACCCAACAAGGTTTGATATGCCATAAAATTAACCAAACATCAGATCAAATTAATTAGGTCCACTTTGAGCCAGGGTAGTAGAATTTTTTAGAGTCTCATCTACAGGTCAAATAGATGTGTTTGAAAATTATTAGGATTAAATAGGAATACTTGAAACCGCAAAACAGTGCTAACAAATTATTATTGTAAAACAGGTATACTGTAAATCAACCAACCAACCAACCTATATGTCTAAACACTACTGTTTTTATTGCCAAAGTATTTATACTATACCATCCCATATGGGTGAGTGTTTGCCAATGGTTCAGAAGGCTGGGCTTTGATCCCAGGTCAAGTCATACCAAAGACTCAAGAAAAAAAAAAAAAAAAAAAAAATGGAACTTGATGCCTACTTGCTTAACACTCAGCATTATAAAGGTATGTATCAAGGGTAAAGTGGAGCAATCCAGGGAAAGTAGTAGCACCCTCCCCAACACCCCAGTTTAGTAGCTTTTGAAAAGGGAGCTTTCAGGTCACCCTCGACTACAGTTGCCAACTTTACTTTTACTTATATTTACTATATATATGCAAAGTATACTAATATATATATATATATTATTGGATAGGAATGCTTGAAACCATATAACTGTGTGGAAACATTATTATTATTAAATAGGAATACTTACATAAAGCTATATAATTATGTAAGAATTAATAATATTAAATAAGAATACTTGAAATCGTACAACTGTATTCAAATTATTTGTATTAGACATACTTGGTATTATATAACCGAGCAAGAGCAAAAGATTAAAGAGAAATAGGTAAAGTCTCCCAGGTCATTGGAAAACTCTCTATCCATTAGGCCAATGGACCGGTTTATAAATAGATAAAAAGGTTCAATTTTTTTTAAATGCAATGGAACAATCAAATATTCACTAATGAATCAAATATTGGCATTAAATAACCCATAAGGAGTTGATATACCATTAAACAAATAAACCAAACCAAAGAATCAAACATTTACAAATGGATCCAATTTTGGCATTACATTACCCATAAGGAGTTGATATGCCATTAAACAAATAAATCAAAGCATTTTAAAAAAATAACTTACCTTTTTTAATGAATTTCTGATTAAAAGGACAGCATTCAAACAATGGACAAAATGGAGACAATGAACAAACGACAAGGAGGATCAACACCACAAAGAAGAGGGCACAACCAGCAACAATGCTGAGTCGAGTCCAAGGATCAAGAGAAACAATCTCTAAAGGTGTCTGAAGAATGGAAGTTAAGTTATGGTTTTGCATCTTAAATCACAAATTGGAATCTGAAAGAGAGAAAAAAAAAAGAATCTTTAGGCAATGCTACTTGCTAATTGTATGCAAAAAATCAATTTAAAAAGTAATAAGAAAAACGAAAAACATTCTTATTTACTAACAATAAATACAAAATCCAAGCACTTAAAAGAGAGAATAAGCTTTACCCTAAAAAGGTACTCTTCTGCCTAATTCTCCAAGAAAAAAGAATTACAAAAAGAAATACAGAACCAGTAAAATAATACCAAAGCCTTAAACTTCATTATATAATACATAGTGTTACTCAATCATAGTTTTAAAATATGACACAAACCAACTAAATTATGATTTAGTAACACAATATATGATATACTGAAGTTATATAAGTTGGTTAACTATGGTCAAGTTCAACCCGAAGGCTCCCTTTTCAATAGTTACTACACCAAGGTGTAGAGGATGATGTTACTCCTTTTCCTTGACTCCTCTACTTACTCTTGATCTATACCTTTATAATGTGGCGTGTTAAACAAGGAAGCATCAAGTACCATTTTTTGAGTCTTTGGTATGACTTTACCTTGGATTGAACCTCGGTCTTCCAGACCATTGGTAAACACTAACCATTATGCCAATGGTTCAAGATATATATATATATAAGCTAAAAAGAATCTTGCTTATATATAAAACAATGATTCAAACACTAAAATGAACCACTGTTTTATATATATATATATATATATTTTACAAACAATGATTCTTTTTAGGTTTTATAACATCTGCTTTTCTGTGAGGTTAGAAAAAGAATAATGATGTGATCATTACATATATTAAAAACTAACTCACCAAGTGCTGTTGTTTGTGTCTACACTATTTAAACATATGTTTATGTATATACTAAATCAATAAGAAAGGTATAAAAAAAAAAGCTTGCCAACAAAGCCATTCAAATCTATCTAGTTGGTCTACTGATAATTTAGTAAGTAACTTTTTGTATGAACTCTATTAGAATATTGTTTATAGTAATGATTCTTAAAATTTCATTTAACTTTTTATGTATACAAATAAAATAAGTAATGTTATATAAATTGGTTCCAGCGAAATGGTGGATCTATACAAAATCTGAGTATGTGACAAAAACAACTTCATCTAATTTGAAAAAATCCGCTTAGAAATTTTAATACTGATCACAACCTTCTCATAGATAGAGATAGATAATGATTATTATCATAAAGAAATTAACTCAAAGATTTGAGTTCAAATGATAGTTTGGTTTAATTTTATGGCATATCAACCATTCTAGGTTATTTAATACCAAATCCTCTATATACAAATATATTAAAAATATATGATTTGTAAACATTTTGTTGATAACATTTTAAACAAACCTAAACTCATTCTATTGCGCACTGTTTAATGGTTCCAAGTATTGTTATGTATCACTAACAATTCAATTAAACATCATTCATTTGTTTACACTAATTTAAATGATCAAACAGTTCTATTTCTAACAATTCAATTTAGCATACGTCATTTGTTTGTACTCAGTTTCCTTGTTAAACAGTTCAATTTCCCCCATAGATAGGACCCTATCAGGTGCTACCACCCCAGCCCAGAGTGGACCTGGGAGCAATGGCAATGAAGGAGTACTCCACATTCCTAAACCTCCTGTATCACTGGAGCCTTACCATCAGATGGTTTAGTATCATATCTAGGACACTCATTGAAGGTCTTATCCCTCTGCAGAGATACAGTCACTGTATTCTACAGCCCCAGCTGACTAGGCCACAAGACACTGATTGAAGGTCTTATCCCTCTGCAGAGATACAGTCACTGTATTCTACAGCCCCAGCTGACTAGGCCACAAGACACTCATTGAAGGTCTTATCCCTCTGCAGAGATACAGTCACTGTATTCTACAGCCCCAGCTGACTAGGCCACAAGACACTGATTGAAGGTCTTATCCCTCTGCAGAGATACAGTCACTGTATTCTACAGCCCCAGCTGACTAGGCCACAGGACACTCATTGAAGGTTTTATCCCTCTGCAGAGATACAGTCAGTGTATTCTACAGCCCCGGCTGACTAGGCCACAGGACACTCATTGAAGGTCTTATCCCTCTGCAGAGATACAGTCAATGTATTCTACAGCCCCAGTCGAGTGGGCCAAAATCCTGGATGAGGTTGTTTGCATTTAACTGCCAATGTCCTTCAGAAAAGCATTAATCTATATGTTTTTCCTCCTTCTATAGGAAACTAGAAAGGCAGCAGGCTTAGTTCTTTACCCACAGTTAGACAACCAGTTTAGAAGAAGGAAAACCATGAATTCAAGCAACTTTTACTCCACTTAAAAATTGACATTGTCTATAGTAAAGTGGTGGAGTGAATATATACATATATATGTGTGTGTGTGTGTGTGTGTAGTTAGGCAGCAGTCATTCATTTAAGCATGTTTGATTAAATAGTAAAGACTGATTTTGTCTGTATAATTTAATTAAGATCCTTTCGAGTTTCCTGATAAGTATCTTGATTTCAGGTTGGAATTGGTGGATGAATTTACCAAAATTGTCCTGAGTGTTTTCAAGATGACTTACAATGCACCTTAATGATTCTAGTTCCATAGCCTTACATCTTAAAACCCATTCTATTGACAAATCCAAGTTTGGAAAAATTCTAGTTGAAAACACCACAATAATTGCACACGAAATTGATAAGCTACGACTACAAATCCTAGAAGCCCAACATATAAAAACAAAAAAAAAAAATCAATAGAATTAATTTTGAAAATAGCGACAATGTTTTGAAATGCCTTTAGAATTTTTTTTTTTTTTTTTCAATATTCCGTATTTCTTGATAATATTCTATTTCCGTCCTGTTTTTAAATTCATCGGCAATTCAGTTTTATCCAATTCTGCATGTGCATAGTTTTCTTATGTTATAAAAATCAAAAAAATCTTTCAAAACTCATTTTAAAAAAAAAAAAAAAAAAAAAAAAAACACTCTTTACACATGCAAGCAACCCCTGATAATGGCCTTTTAAGGGTCCAAAAGTGCTCAGGACAATTTTGATAAATTCATCGACCAATTCCAACCTGAAACCAAGACACTTATCAGGAAACTTGAAAGGATCTTAATTAAATGATACAGACAAAATGTATCTTTACTATTCAATCAAACATGCTTTTGTGTGTGTGTGTGTGTGTGTGTGTGTGTGTGTGTGTGTGTGTGTGTGTGTGTGTGTGTGTGTGTGTGTGTTTGTGGCATTTAAGGGCTAGGGAGCTGAATGTTTAAAAGATTAAAACCAATATCTACATGAAAATCAAATTGGATTCCATAGTTATGATAAATTACCTTTTGGTCCAAGTGGTTTAATGATTATTGTCATACAAAATGAACACAGCGAACCGAGTTCAAATCTTGGACAGAACTATTGCATTTTACATAGCACTAATACTCTTGAGAAAGGCATGAACCCAATTATTCTCCTTCCAGATAAGTCTGGCCTCTTTGACTTTGGTATGGCAACCAGTCAAGGAGAAAGAAAACTCTGAATTCAAACCTGTTAAACACCACAGAAAAAATTTTACAGTGTCACATCCTGCTCAGGTCATAAATATCTATAATAAGATACTTAACAGTAGTTATTCCTGTTTCATATCCCTGCGGATCTTTCAATGACTACATAACTTTAAAATTCACACCTTCTACTCAAAATAAAACAGGGGGGGGTGTCCTCATGGTGCAATGGTTAAAGTGATGGACTGCGGAATCGTAGTAAGCAAGTTCGTACTCCAGTCGCGCTATTATGTTCACTTTTGGGCAAATACCCTTGGGAAAGGTATGAACCCCATTATCCTCCCAGCTATGGGTTAAATAGTACCACTACAGTTCTTCTAGGAGAATGGATTTGGCATTAAATAACCTATAAGGGTTGATATGCCATTAAACAAAGAAACCAACCAAACCATCAAAATAAAACATTCTTATTTTGTTTGCTTATTATTTACTTTTTAGTTTGAATCCTCCTCAAAAGTGTAAATCATGAAATCTTTGCCCAAAGAGTGACTGAAACATATGTTGAAATGTTGGCGCTTATTTCAAAACCAGAAGATTTAAGAGTTAAAGCTCCACCCAAACAATCTAACTATAGAATCAACTAAGACGGAATCACTTTGAAGAAAAATACTGCAAAACATAAAAAGAGAACAAATGGAAATAAATCTTTTGATAGGCAAAACATTTACTCTCTTCCTAAAAACAGACACTCTTTTCCACTCATATATCGTATTGACAAAAAAAAGAAAAACAGTGAAAAACTGAACCATTTCTTATCATTGCCACAATTTTAATTGGCTTAGATACACATAGGAAGTGATTATTTTCCTTGATTATTGTTATCAAAGTTCTCTTAGTTATAGATAAGTCATAATTTTTTTTTTTAAATTCTCAGAAATACCAAAAGTCAGAAATTTCTTAGAATTTTCTTTTCATTAATTTCATATCTTAATTTGTGATGATGAGTCTTTTGCAAATGAATAACCCACCAAATATCAATTGGTTATAAATTATCTTAAAATTTTTGTCATCTACTTTGTTCTTTACCCAATATGCTGTGTGTGCGTATATAAATATATATACGTGGTGCATTCAATAGGTTTCCAGACTTTTTTTATACAAGCATTTAAAATTGTCGTAGACTCTTGAAAATTCACTATGTTATTGCTATACATCTTATGAGATGACTGACCAATTTTTATGATTTCAGCTTCAAATGAACACCTACAGCAGGAATTCAAATACACCCTACTAAAGCCTGATTGCCACAGCTGCTGAATTTCAAAAATCCAATCTGGATGTGAGGAAGAACGATATGCAATAAAATTCTGTTTTAAACTTGGAAAAAATGCCACAGAAACGTATGGAATACTTCACACTGCTTTTCGACCATCTTGCATGAATTGAGCATCAGTTTTTGAGTGGCATAAGAGATTCAACGAAGGCAGGGAGTCTGTGAGGAATGATGAGAGGTGTGCGAGGAATAAGGAAGTCAATATACCAGAGTTGATTGGCTAAAGGGTTAGGGTTACTATGTTGGGGTTTTAAGGGAGTTCAGGAAGAGATTCCTAGGGAAGAGGCCAGCACTCTTCAAATCGGCTCAGTGGCATTTCCACCAGGACAATGCACCAGTCCATAACTCCATCCTAGTCACAGACTATTTGACCAAGATGGACATCAAGACTTCCTCAGCCTCCCTATGTTGAAAAAGTTATCACTTAATCTCTTGTCATACAAGAAATGGACAAACATGCAATTTTGATTTTGTTCCTATATTATTTTAACAAATCAGGCTGGTCTTGTGTGGCTTTTTAGTCAGTTCTTATTAAAAGGAGAAAATTCTTTAAATTGATAAAAATTTATATTGATGTCCCTTATTTTGGAGTAGGGGGTGAGTCTGCTTCATTTGCTTATCAACTGTTAAAAGCCATAAATTCAATTTCTGTGTTTCAAATCAAGATCAGTTTTTGACCCCTTCTTGTCAGTCAAAACACCTACACCTGCACTGAAAGCACAGGAGGTGAGAGGTTGTTGCTCGGAGAACCATAGTATAACACACACATACAAGATACAATAGGTCAATTGTCATGAAAATTATGCTGACATCTCATTTCATCATATATATCTACCAAAATTACATGAAAATATCTTGATATAGATCAAATTCAAAGAAATTGCTACTGGCTCCAACCAAAATCTCCAGGCAACTTCATAGTCTCCTTCAAACCTTTCTGATACTCTCCTTGTTTAAATGGATAATGGCAGCCTCATCCAGAATTTGAACTTGGGTTGCCATGTCCATTTTCTCGGACAATATCCATCACACGACAAATGCTTCCCTTCCACTCTTCTTCCAATGAGTGTGCATATAAATAAATTAAGTAAATTGGCTGACCATAATCGAAAGCAACCCGAAGACTCCCTATTCAATAGCTACTATGCTGAGGTGTAAGGGAGGGCGCTACTTACCCTTGATCCATACCTTATAATTCTAAATGTTAAGTAAGTAGTCATTGAGTACCATTTTTTGAGTCTTCAGTATGACTCAATCTAGGATTGAACCTTGGTCTCCCAGACCACTGGCACTCTACCCACTTTATCAATGGGCCAGTACACACATGCACACAGTATCACATTCTTAAATGAGTACATTCCAACAACTTTTAATGAAATGTTAAATTTCTTCTAAACCAAATATCCCAGGAATTCATCATTTCTAGTGGAATACAATTAAAAAAAAAGTCATTAGGTATACATACTACCAAATGCTACAGCATTAAAACTCTAAGCAAAAAAAAAAAAAACTATGAATATATATCATTATGTCATGCCATGAGCACAGATTTCCCTAACTCTCCTTCTCCATTGATCTCTATCATCCATTGCATTCAGCAGATCCTCTAGACTACGTTCTGTATCTGTACAGAGCGGTTGAGGATTGGTTCTAGCTGGGTGTCCAACACCGACTTGCCCATGCAAACGAGTCCACAGAAAAATGTCACTTATGAACTCACCCTTACTTCTCCAGCAGAGTGTCCTGCATGTCTTGTTCATCTGATTTGAATGGTCTTAAAAGATAGGAGGTAGGTGTATGTATAGCTGCTGTTTTGTGGGATGTTGCTTCCAGGATTTGTTCAATATGGTTCATAGCATTCTTGAGCAATTGCTGTCAAGCTTTTTTTCCATGTGCTTAATCAGCATCCATGTGGTGCATCCATATATCAGTATGGACACGACTTCTGCTTGGAAAAAATTGCGCTTTATTTTAATTAAAATCTGACTTCCAAATGACTGATAGCCTATTGATAGCTTATCATGCCTTTGCTAGTCACATATTGATGTCATTTTCAGTAGATGAGACACTGCTTCCAAGGTAGGTGAATTTGTCCACTAGTTTCAAGGAGCTACCTGTTAGGATGGAGATGTCTCATTTGATTTTGATTGAACCACATATACCATTTTTGTCCTCATTGACATATAGGCCTATGCCACCTGCTACCTGCTCCAGGCTATGCAGCAAAGATTCGGTCGGGACAGGTGTATTTGCCAGAAGCACATTAATGAAAGAAAGTACGGTGCTGTCAAATGGAGGGGGGTCATATCTCTAATGCTTGCTTTGACTAAAGTTCTCTGACCATGTGCAAATCTTTTTCATTTATGTGCTATGCTCTGCTTGAGTCTGAACGTCCTCTGTGTATGTGTGTGTGTGTATATATATATTAATGAAGTATATGTAGCAAAGAAGTGTGTGCGTATATATATATATATATATATATATATGATCAAAATAAGTGGAAAGTTGAATAAATCGGACACTGACAAAGAGTTTAGTAGTAATCTTGTCAGATTCACCAAAATCTACCATTTATTTATATATATATAAAAATAAATGAAGTGTGTACATGTATATATATATATATATATATATATATATATATATATAGCAATGAAGCGTGTATATATATATATATATACTTAAATTTGTATATTTGTATATAGTATGGAGGTATATATAAAAGATTAAGATCAGTATGATTGATCCTTTTATAATATAATATAAAAATAGTCACTAAAAAGGATATATAACATTAGTTCTTTTTGGCTCTTATATCTGCTTGTCTGTGAATATAGAAAATGAACAATACTGCCAAGAAATTGTCTGGCAATTCACAGACTACATGTTGGAATGGACCATTGGATACCTTCCAGAATTGATCCTGCCTTTTGACAATTGCAGCTATTGTTCTTGTAAGAATTAATCCCAATTTCAATTTTCATTCTGAATGATACCAGCAATAAACTGGAGAGCTGACTCCTCTCATTGAAATCTACACTTCATTTCCTTTTGGAACTGGAGTCACTAATCTTGAAGAGAAGATCACTATCCATCCTCTTAGACCATTTCAAAAATCCAATTGCGATGTTCCAAGAATAGTGTTTTATAACTCTCCAAAGAATCCTGCCCCGATAAACAAGAACACTACATTTTCATATAGGAGCATTCAACTTATATATTATATACTAGATGAGCCAAGTCACAAACCCATTGGAGTCCCATTGTAACAGAGATCCATGATGATATTGATGCTTTTATTTAGAAAGAAACAAAAGATTCAAATTAGCATTTCAAAGTTAACAGCAGTCTATGATGATAATGATGGTTCTATTAAGGAAGGAATAAAGGCTTCTAATTAAAAGTTCATATTTAACAGCTGTACATGATTATATTGATGCTTCTATTCAGGAAGGGGAAAAGGGTTCTAATTGGAATTTTATAGTTAACAGCAGTCCATGGTGTTACAAGACGAGATCTTGCCTCGATTTGAAAAAACAAAAAGAAAGAAAAGAAGAAAAGAAAAAAAAAACGGAAGTTAACACTTCAAGTTCCCAACCCAAAATGAAAAGTTAGTCGCTCACGCATGGGCTCCACGCAGAACTTCCGTTTGCGATAAATTAACAAAAAAAAAAAATACATTAATAAATATCCAATCGGAACGCTTCCCGCGGGGCACAAAAATTGCCGTTCTGAGCCTACAGAAAACGTATAAATAGACGGACCAAATAATCATCAGGCAGTTGCGTTCCTACACCACAGATTTGTTCCCTCACACGACCCGTGTTAAGGATTCTTCACCCCGTCTGGCGCCTGTCATCCGATACATCAAACGCTTTCCGCAGCTACCAACGTTATCCTAATTCCGAGAAAACCATCCCTTCACCACGAGACAAGTACAGTACATGAACTTTATAACTACTACCACTGAATTCATTCTTTGACTGTGAACGTATTTCTCCGTTCTACTCTCTGTACTTACTCTATCTATAAAAAATTTCTATAACCTCATTACTGTGTTATTGTGAGTATATATACGTTCTTTGTTTTGCAACCATACGCATTTCTCGCCCACAACTCAGAATATAACAATGGTAATAGTGATGATTCTATTTGGAGCGAAAGAGTGAAGGATTCTAATTAGCATTTCATAGTAAACCATTGTTCATGAAAATAGTGATGGTTCTCTTAAAAAAAGGAGTGAAGGACGAATTCATATTTCATAATCATCGGTTATATCAAGAATTTGGATAATTGAAAATGATGCTGTGCAAATGATGATACCACAAAATTGTTATATTCTCTCAGAACATTTGGAGCGTATTGCTCTAATATACATCTTACTATGATATGCCATTTTTGCAGGATTTTAGTAACATAAATATGTAGGTGTTTGCCAATGGTCTGGGAGACCGGGGTTCAATCCCAGGTCGAGTCATACCAAAGACCCAAAAAAATGGTACTTGATACCTCCTTGCTTAACACTCAGCATTACAAGGTATGTATCAAAGGTAAGGTGGAGCAATCTAAGGAAAGGAGTAGTGCCCTCCCCTACACCTTGATGTAGTAGCTATTGAAAAGGGAGCCTTTAAGTTGCCTTCAACTACGGTCGTTAACTTTACTTTTACTTTATATATATATATATATATATATATATATATATATATATATATATGATTAAAATTATGACACTCACAGTAAGATGAAATCTGAAATGGCACTAAAATCAGCTGATAAAAGACATCACTCAATACATAAATGTTGTATTGTCCCAGAGTTCAAATCCAAGATGAAGCTGATTGCATTTCCCTTTGTGTTAATGCAGTTGTTGTTGGTTTCTTTGTTTAACAGTGTTGGTTGTATGAGTCACTTTGGCTCTGCATCCCCTGCTGGGTATGGCATGAATTCTAACCTGCCACTGCTATGTCTATAGAACCACTAGTAACCATTTTCCATGTCCATCACATCTCTTTGGTTATCAACAACTAACTGCCTTCCACTTGGGTTGAACTCCAACAGCAAGTTTTCAAAAGGTCAACTCTTATATCTAGAGCCACAACCCTTCCTGTTTATGGATATCACCACCCAAATTTTATTGCTAAAATAAAAATATAGCTACTTTCTTCGATCAATCAATGAGTTACATCCAACAAAAGAGATAAAAATGACTCTCCCTTATCTTTAACTTTTTACTACAAACTCACACACGTTGGCCCCTATATGGACATATATAGATACACCCACCCATATGTCTACCATGATTACATACATACATACACAAAAAAAAATATCCACACCCACTCATATATTTACTGTGATATACACATATATATGCACACATATATCTAACCCTATATACTATTATACCAAAAGTCCATAGTGTCACACTGTACACTTTTGATACATGAATACAACTTTCATATAAGTATTTATCTGACGGCTCTACTATTCCCAGCTATGAGTTAAATAGTCCCATTACTGTTCTTTCACAAAGTTGGCTCTGGCTTTACATAACTCACAAAGGTTGATATGCCTTCAAACATAGAAATCAAACCAAATAAAACATATTATATATATATATATATATATATATATATATATATATATATATATATATATATATATTAGTGCAGGCTAAGCCTAAGAAGACAAAATGAGAGAAAGAGCAATTCACAAAAGCTCCACTACCTGGTTATGACACAGGGTCAGCTTAACATCGGGACTCAAAGGAAGTGAGTCTCACAACTGGCAGCTTGTTAAATAATATAAATGCGATTAAATAAATTAACAAGGCAAATTAAATAAGGACCTTAAAACTAAGATTAGGATATAATTTATTTGACCTGATAATCCTAATATTACAGATAATTAAAGAAACACACCCTCATAAGAAATAAGAGAATTAGTCAGTACATATAGAGAGAAAGAAAGAGTTCCTCATAAGGCGTAATAAACAGTAGGAAATTATGAGAATTAGTATCTCCCTCATAAAGTAAATGAGGACTGTGAATATCTAAAGAATGAGTGCTCAATGCACAGCTATTTAATACACACACACACACATATATATATATTAGATAGATATATAAAAAGATAGAGAGAGGGAGAAAGGAGGAGCAAAGAAAGAGATAAAGAGAAAGAAAGAGTTACTAATAAGGCCTAATAAACCATGGAAAATAAGAGAATTTGTCTCTCTCTCTCTCTCTCTATATATATATATATATATATATATATATATATATATATATATATATATGAGAGAGAGAGAAACAAAGAGAGAGGAGAGGGGAAAGAGATAAAGAGAGAAAAAGAGTTACTTAATAAGGCCTAATAAACCATGGAAAAGAAGAGACTTTATATATGAGAGAAAAAGAGAGAGAAAAGGGAAGAGTGAAAGACAAAGAAAGAGAAAGTGTTACAAATAAGGCCAAATAAATTACAAGAAATAAGAGAATTAGTCTATATAAGGAGAAAGGGAGGGAAATAAAGAGAAAAAGAGTGTTCTAAGAAAGCCTAATAAATCATGAGAAATAAGTGAATGTATGTGTGTGTATATATATATATATATATATATTTTGAAAAGAGAGGAGGAGAAAGCAAGAGTGAAAAAGAGGGAGAGTGTTCTAATAAAGCCTAATAAATTGTGAGAAATAAGTGAATGTGTGTGTCTGTGTGTATATATATATATATATATATATATATTGAAAAGAGAGGAGGAGAAAGCAAGAGAGAAAAAGAGGGAGAGTGTTCTAATAAATCATGAAAAATAAGAGAATTAGTCAACAAAAAGAGAAAGAGAAAAAAAGATAGTTCTTCATAAAGCCTACCAAAACATGGATTATCTCATGGGACCAAAGCCTTAGGAGATTAACAATTTGACCAGATCAAATGATACAAGTAAATTTTGATTTGATAACAAATCTATGATTCATCTTTTATTTCATCTCTTAATTTGTGTTCAACATTTTTATCGTAAATCATCATCATCAAGTTACACTGACAGCACAGAGTTTTCTGACTCTCTCTGACTCTCTCACCATCCATCTCTATTATCCCTCACTGCTAATAGGACTCCTAGGCTACATTCCAGTATCTACCCAGGGTTGATGTCTGCCAAGTCTTTGCTGCTTAACCAACACCAGCGCATCAATGTGTAATAGTCCATCAGAAAACATTGCTTATGAGTTGACCTTTACTTAAAATCAACACAGTAGTCTTTCCTTATTTACAAAGGATATGTTCCAAGAATCACCACAACTGGATTCATAAATCTTTAGGTAATAACAAACACTATATAGACCTTTTTTTTTTTTTAAACTATACTTACATATCTATGGTGATGGAATTTGTTGAAGTAAATCGTCATGGAACACCAATTCCATAGGTGCTTCTGAAATCTTAGAATATTTGTTTTGTGATTATTATAAGATATAATTAGATTTTTATAGAAGAGTAATATCATTTGTGATACATTAAGTGAATTATATTCAGTTGTTATTCTTATATTAGGTTGTATGAAAATAATAATGTCCGATTTTAAAATAAACTTATTCCTGAAATAATAAATTTAAACAGTGTTTTAATCAGTCAGAATATGACCCATCAACATCTATATATTTCTGCCATATATTAACAAGATTATTCATACTTGTATGACAAAACTCTAAAATCTTTAACAGCAGTTTCTAGTTCTCCTTTAGAATGGAACGTTTTTGGTGTAAAAAAGTTTCTAGAGGCTTGGAAAAAAAAAATGGTAGTCAGTGGGTGAGAGATTAGGTGAATGTGGCAAAAGTCTCATATCCCAAGTCAGTGAGCTTCTGTAGACTCATCCCAGCAACACGTGGCTGAGCATTATCATAAAGTTAAATTAGACCCTCATCAATTAACCAGTGTGAGTCACATTTTGCTTAACTGAACATGCATTTCTATTTTTTTAACCTTCAAGATTTGTATCCTGAAGAAGAAACTTCTGAAACCAGTGCTGTACTGTCCAATCACAAGTGGATCCTTCACCCCATGCTCTGTTGATATTGGCAGCTGTTTGGGAGACATTATTACGAAAATTGAACCTATACAAAAAAAAAAAAAAGTAAATGTATCACTTCTTTTTTCATATTTAAAATTAAATTGTGAAAGAAGTGATAGAAAATTAACAAAAAGGACACTAATCATTAGGAATACTGGACTATTGCCCAAATGAGTAGAGTGTTTGCCAGTGGTCCAGGAGACCTGGGTTCAATCCTAGGTCAAATCCTACCAAAGACTCAAAAAATCATACTTGATGCTGCCTTGCTTAACACTCAGCATTATAAGGTAAGGATCAAGAGTAAAGTGGAGTAATCCAAGGAATGGAGTAGCGCCCTCCCCGATACCTCGGTGTAGTAGCTATTGAAAAGGGAGCCCTCAGGTCACCCTTGACTATGGTCGTCAACTTTACTATTAAGATAATGTTCAAACAGAATGTCAGTTTATACTAAATTATTACAGTATTTTCTGAACAACCTAATAATAGATTTAATTATATATCCATATCTATTATATACATATGATTAAAGAAAAAAAAGAAAACTGTACAGCTAGCAAAGTTGATGACTTAAGGGTTACATATGGTTTGGGGGCAAAAGCATCATTTCTACAAAGCCAAAGTGCTCCAGCAGTATCTTACAATACCACCAGATTTTGTTAATTTTCTGTCACATCACAGAAATACTAGGTCAAGATGTAACCACCTCATATAACCCTTTGTTATATTCACAAACTTCCAGCAACAAAGCTCTTGTCCAAGCAAACAACCTACCATTAAGTTGGAACTGTATGAAAAGTAATCAATGTGTGACAAGATATAATCTGATCACTGGATCCTGACCGAAGGATGTCATACAGTTAAATAGCAAAATTCCTTTAAGTACAGAACTTGTTGGTAAATTACAGTTATCCAATGCATTTATGGTGAGAGGATCAAAAGGTGCTTCTTTAAAACACAAATATATTTGCCACATATAAGAGCTTGAGGAGGCATCAACCCACTTTTGCTTTGGGGCAAAATGGCACACTGAAAAAAAAGATTAGAAACCAGTTGGTGATGAGGAGGTAGACGTACTTTCCATCCAAGAAAGTCAAAACCAATTTCTGCATAGGATTCCAGTTCCCTTACCCACTTAAGCTGTGTTTTAAATCAAGGAGTCACTTGGAAAAGGAATAAAACAAGTATCATTTTGTCTGACATTTTCCAGTCTTATTCACAACAGGCAGATTTCTTTGACCACGGCAGTCAATTTGGTGCAATGCTACAAATGTTCTCGGATCCATTTCTGCATAAATTACAGATTCTCAGCATATTGTCCGTATAAAAGCAACTCTGATAATCAAATTTAAAAAATCCAATAAAAGAAAAAGAAAATGATACAAGTCTGAATGATTGATTACAATGGGATTCACCTGAGCAGGATTTCAATTTGTGAATAATAGAGATTGGGTTTCTCTCATTAGGAAAATGATCAGAAGAGATTTAAAAATAAAATAAACAATAACAAAGCAGGAAAAGACAAGGAAGAAAAATGTAGCCATGGCATTGATAGACTATGAAATATCATATGACATGATCCCATAAACGCAGATAATAGAATGTCTGAAAATGTTGAAGATATCAAACCAAATCATAAACTTGAAAGGAGTGTTATGGTGCAGTGGTGAACGTATGGAACTGCAAGTGAGTTCAAACTCGTTCCCCTATTACATTTACTTCTATACTAATACTCTTGGGAAAGGTATAAATCCTTTTATCCACCCAACTACAGGTTAAATAGTCCTACTACTGTTCTTCTACAACTCATAAAAGGTTGATATGGCATTAGACAAAGAAAGAAGAAGAAGAAAAAGAAATAAGCTTCATCATGAGAACTATAGAAAACTGGAGATGGTAACTAACAGTAGGAGAACAAACTCTAGCAGAAGTAAAAGTCAAAAGAGGCATCTTTCAGGGGATTTTGCCATTTCAACAAACCACAAAATGAAAATAAAAGAAAACAAAAAGATCAAAAAATACTTGGACCTAGCTAGAGAGCTGAAAAAGCTGTGTTATATGAAGGTGATGATAATAGTAACAGTTTTAGTTGGTGCCCTTGAAATGGTCTCCAGAGGCTTGGGAAAGAGATTTGAGGAACTGAAGATGAGAGGAAAAAATTCAAGACCTTCCAGACCATAACACTGTTGAAATCTGCTTGAATACTTATGAGAGTCCTGGAAACCTGAGGAAACTTGTTGTCACTCAGCCTTCAGAGAAAAACTACCAATTAAAAACAGATTACAGCCACATGGAATAGAACATAATGATAAAATACCATTTGGGGAAATCTAAGACAGGTATGAGCAACCTTTTTCAAGAAGCAGGCCACGTGCATGACTAAAAAATTCAAGGTAATTTTCTGTTGAAGGTAACTCAATCATTTTAACTACAGAAGACCATACACATTAGCCTTAGAAATAGGGAAAAGTTTTTTTTCTTTAGTAAAAAATGTTTTCTATAAAAAAAATTAAGTCTTGGTATATCACTGATATCAATATGATTAACACATACTGCTACCATGATAAATTATGGTATAATAAAAAGAAAAAATGAATAAGTGAAAAATCAATGTATTCAATATGAATACAATCCATGCATCAAAGAAAAAAGGAAAAAAAATTGAATATTAAGAGAAAGAGTGTGTGTGTGTGTGTGTGTGTGTGTGTGTGTGTGTGTGTGTGTGAACAAGTGAAAATGAAACAAAACAAAATCTTGATAGACATTATTCTCCTCATGAACTTAGGTGGGCCAATCAGAAAAGCTTACAGGTTGCTGTTTGCCATTCTAAGGTGACGACATCATCAAGTCGTACTGACAGTACAAAGTGCTCTCTCTCACCATCAGTCCCTATCATCCATTTCTCCTGGTAGGTCTTCCAGACTGCCACCTACCTCCCATCTTACTAACTATCCAAATAAGTTGAATAAGACATGTGGCGCACTGCTGAAGTAATAACAAACTCATAAAAGATGTTCTCTTATGGACTCCTGAACATGGACATACTAGTGTTAGCTGATCACCAAAGGCCAACATATCAGCTCTGAAAGTGACATGTAAAAATATATTAAACTCCCAACTGATAATTTTCCAATAGACGCTAAGTATTTGAACATTTACTTATATATATTTGGAGAAACAGTATTTTTTGGTAAATCTGACAAGATGATAAAAATAAGTGGAAAAGCGGATAAACCAACACTGACAACACATTCAGCAATTTTGATATTTCATTCTTTATTTAAAAAAGAACTTCATCAGAATGAGAATGGGTTTTTCTAAAGTTCAGCAATTGAGGAAATAGATAAATAAAACAAATATAAAAATATAAAAGGAGGAAAAGGTTGAAAGAGAAGAGACAAAAGAGGAAAGAAAGGAAGATATATATATATATATATATATATATATATATATATATATATATATATATGTGTAAGAGTGATGGCAGAAGGGGTTATTGAAGGGGTTTTGACTGTAACCACACACACACACACACATACATCATAACTTACTATATTATCTGTAAACCTATTGAGTTCCTATTGTAACAGCCAGCCACAGTGATATTGATCTGTCTATTTAGGGTCTAATCAGCATTTTATGAGTATCTTCATTATATGAAGAATTTGAATAAGTAAAAAAATAACATTCAGTGCAGATGCAGACCTCACAAGATTATTATAGAGTTACAAATTAGGCTGGAAATTACATTATTTTCTAAGAGCATTTTATATGCATTGCTCTAATTTTTGCTTGATTACAGTCGTATATATCACACACACACACACACACACACACACAGGGCGTCTAAAAAAAAAAAAAAAAAAAACTATTGACACTTACAAAATACTGAATTTGTTAAATATGATTATCCAAAGAGTGTACAAGCATAATGAGAATTTTAGGTTATATATCCGTGGCATGAATTTCTAAGAAGCAAGATATAAATTGCTTACCCAATAAAAATTATTCTGCACAAAATTTAGAATGTCTTCAATTATTAAGTTTACCATATTTGTTTCAATTGTATCATAATTCAGGGAGACTCAGACTCTATTGTAATAAATACTTGAAATTCTTAGCAGATATTTGAAAATCTGTACTCCTGATATGCAAAATTCAATTTGCAGTAATCTCTTTCCACAATAATATATGACACTTTCCAATGAAACATGAAGTGAATATGGGGGTGGGGATAAATGGTTTGGTTTGGTTTCTTTGTTTAATGGCATATCAACCTTTGTAGGTTATTTAATGCCAAAGCCATTCTCATAGAAGAACAGTAGTGGTACAATTTAACCCATAGCTGGGAGGATAAGGGGGTTCATACCTTTCCCAAGGGTATTTGCTCGAAAGTGAACATAATAGCGCAACTGGAGTACAAACTCGCTTACTACAATTCCACAGTCCATCGCTTTAACCATTACACCACGAGGACCCCCCGTCCCCGGAATTAATGTCAGAAGTATATATATATAGTTAGTAGTTAGCGACCATAGTCGAGGGTGACCCGAAGGCTCCCTTTTCGATAGCTACTACACCAAGGTGTAGGGGAGGGCGCTACTCCATTCCCAGGATTGCTCCACTTTACCCTTGAACCGTACCTTATAATGCTGAGTGTTAAGCAAAGTGGTATCAAGTACCATTTTTAAAGTCTTTGGTATGACTCGACCTGGGATTGAACCCAGGTCTCCCGGGCCATTGGCGAACACTCTAACCGCTGGGCCAATAAGACTATATATATATATATATATATATATATATATATATATATATATATATATATATATATATATATATATATATATATATATATATATATATATATATATATATATATATATATATATATATATATATACACACACACACACATTGAAGACAAAATATATATATATATATATATATATATATATACACTGAAGACTAAATATATATGTCTTCAGTAGAAGAAATTGCTGTTCATGTGATAAAGCAGAAAGTAAGCTAATATGCATAGCATCTTTCAAAAATTTTACTTCAAGTAAATATTTAAATTCTAAAAAATTCTATTACAATTGAATTCATTACATATTATAATTCTTGAAAAATGACTCTAACATAAGTAATTTGATAATACAATAGGAATTTTATGGGATGATGGGTGTGGTATTCATTGAGACTACTACAATCATATTCCTATAATACATCAGTCTACACAGAATATTTTGGTAAGGAAAACGAAATCAATTTAGACTATGATATACATTTTAAATACACACATAGAATACATAATCACGAAACATGACATGCATGATACAGGAATTAAGAAACATGATATATGGTCCCAAAGTGTAAAAAGGTACATAAGCTGTTTACAGAATCAACAGGCCAAAAGCCACGGTTAATATCTTACATTTTTCTGGTGTAGGGAAATGGTCCATGAGGACAACTTGCACACATGTGCTAGTCGTAAAGGCAGAGATGAAAGGCAGGTCCTTTCAGTTTGATATCTGTTTGGTACCAAAAGAGATAGAAATTGCTTCTCAAAATGTTACAAGATTCTAGGAAGCTCCACCTACAGCTCTCAAAAAGGGAGACCACTATGTTTAGATCCCCAAGAATACAAATAAAAATTTTTTTAATTCAGTTGTATCATACAGCACTTTAGGGAAACTTGGTGAATTTATAAATAGTGGTGCATTCAATAGGTTTCCAGACTTGTTTTGTACAGGCATTTAAAATTGTCATAGACTCTTGAAAATTCACTATGTTAGTGCTATACATCTTATGAGATGACTGACCAATTTTTATGATTTCAGCTTCAAATGAACACCTACAGCAGGAATTCAAATACACCCTACTAAAGCCTGATTGCCACAGCTGCTGAATTTCAAAAATCCAATCTGGATGTGAGGAAGAGCGATATGCAATAAAATTCTGTTTTAAACTTGGAAAAAATGCCACAAAAACGTATGGAATACTTCACACTGCTTTTCGACCATCTTGCATGAATTGAGCATCAGTTTTTGAGTGGCATAAGAGATTCAAGGAAGGCAGGGAGTCTGTGAGAAATGATGAGAGGTGTGCGAGGAGTAAAGAAGTCAATATACCAGAGTTGATTGGCCAAAGGGTTAGGGTTACATTGTTGAGGTTTTAAGGGAGTTCAGGAAGAGATTCCATCGGAAGAGGCCAGCACTC
Organism: Sepioteuthis lessoniana; assembly: GCA_963585895.1. Taxonomy (NCBI): domain Eukaryota; kingdom Metazoa; phylum Mollusca; class Cephalopoda; order Myopsida; family Loliginidae; genus Sepioteuthis; species Sepioteuthis lessoniana. Next base: position 47,192 of record CAUZXS010001270.1, on the reverse strand, counting down.
TTCAAATTGACTCAGTAGCATTTCCAGCAGGACAATGCATCAGTCTATAACTCCATCCTTGTCACAGACTATTTGACCAAGATGGGCATCAAGACAGCTCCTCAGCCTCCCTACAGTCCAGACCTTGCTCCCTGTGACTTTTGGTTATTTGCTAAGCTCAGAGGCTGTCGTCGTTATGAGACAATTGAGGAGATAAAAAAGGCTGTGACGAAGGTCATTGACATGCTCACATAAGAGGACTTCCACGGGGCCTTCGAGAAGTTGTTGGAACGGTACAACAAGTGCATTGCAACTGGAGGAGATTACTTCGAAGGGGAGTAGAGTTTCATGTGTGTACTATCAATAAAAGTGCCCATACAAAAAAGTCTGGAAACTTATTTAATGATCCTCATATATATATGTGTGTGTGCATGCATACACATACACGCGTTCATCCATGCAATATATGTCCTCCTTGTTAGATACTTGGGATCATTCTTAAAGTGAACAAGGGAAGAGCAAAGAAAAACAAATTACAGTGATTAGAAACAGCATTGATAATATGAAGATCAAAAGAACAACTAAGAAACAGAAATAGAAAGAAAAACAACAGTATGGAGATATTTTCAAACAACAAAGTGGCAAAATCTTGCACAAGAAGACCTGGACATGTCTAAGAAAGGGAAACTTTAAAAAAGAAACTGAATCTTCCCTATAAGCAGCACAAAACGCCATAAGGACCAAATACGTGAGAGCAAAAATAGATAAGATATAACAGAATAACAAGTGTTGGTTATGTGATGTTAGAAACAAAATGAGTTAATCACATCAGAAAATGCAACAAACTAGGTTTGGTTTGTTGGGTTTTATGGCATATCAACCTTTGTAGGTTATTTAACGCCAAATCCATTTTTATGTAAATAATCTGTTCTATTTAAAACAATTCAGTTTAGCATAAGTACACAGTTTTATTGTCAAAAACATTTATTTCAAACTATTCAAGAAGTTATATGTAATAATTCAGTTAAGTGTAAATACAATTTTAATGTCGAAAAACAGTTCTATTTCAAATAATTCAGTTAAGCATAAGCACGCAGTTTAAATGTAAGTACGGTTTAATTGTCAAAAACATTTATTTCAAGCTATTCAGTTTACTCAAACAATTCAGTTGAGCATAAGAATGCTGTTAGTTCTATTTAACCCATAGATAGGGCCCTATCAGGTGCTACCACTCCAGACCAGAGTGGACCTGGGAGCGATGGTAATGAAGGAGTACTCCGCATTCCCCAAAGCTCCAGCACTGCTGGAATCTCACCATCAGACTGTTTAGTGTCATATCCAGGACACTTGTTAGGGGGGGGTCTTACCCCTCTGCAGAGAAGCAGTCGGTGTATTCTACAGCCCCAGCCGACTGGGCAACAACAACAACAAACTAGGGAGTATAAGACTAAACATGACTGGGTGGGAAAGGTAATACACTAGGAATTGTGCAAGAAATTGAAATTTGACCATGTTATCAAATAGTACATGCACAAACCAGAATCCATCCTGGAGATTAAGATGCACAAAATTCAATGGGATTTTGAGATACAAATAGATCACCTAATCCCGGCCAGAAGACCAGACCTCGTGATAAGTAACAAAAGAAAGAGAGAACTTGCCGTATAGTGGACATTGCCATCCCGGCAGACGACCGAGTGAAAATGAAAGGAAACAAAAAGAGAGACAAATACTTGGACTTTGCCTAAGAACTAAAAAAGCTGTGGAACTAAATATAATTGGCATACTTGGAATGGTTTCTAAAGGTTTGGTAAGGGAACTGGAAGAGTTGGTAATCAAAGGATGAATAAAGACCATTCAAACTACAGTGGTGTTGAGATTGGTTTGAATACTGCAAAGAGTTCTGGAGACTTGCAGTCACTCAAACTCCAATGAAAGACCATCAGCTAACGCTGACGTGAGAAATTCACAAGAAGTAAAATAATACAGATTCTCAGTCAGACACTACAACTGATTCCAGGTTGATGATTGGGTACAGATACTACACTCTGATCCTAAGAAAAAAAAGACATAAAATTTGTACATAAGAATAATAATACAAATTCTCAGTCAGACAGTGCAACCGATTCCAGCATAAAACAGTTGATGACTGAGCACAGACACTACACTCTGATCCTAAGGAGAAAGACATATCATTTGTACATAGTTCTTATGTACAAATTAGAATAATAAAAAAAATAATAATACAGAGTCTCAGTCAAAAAGTGCAAGTGACTCCTGCTGAAAAGGAAAAGAGATCAGGCAGATAATACCATTTGATTCTCGTTGAAAAAGCTGAAACAGACAAGCAGAATTATAGATTTTTAATACAATCTTTTTTCCTCACATATTAAGACAGATATAGCAAACAATTCTGGCCAGAGCCACATTCAAGTTCTCCTTTTTCAGCTTTTGAAATGGAGTTGGAGTGCTTTGTCTCCTTGGAAACACAATTACTTTTGCTCATTTTCTTTCCCAGAAGAAGATTAAGCTGTAGACACTCTTGTGACACTTGTGTCAATGAAGTGGGGAAAAATAAGATAAATGAAATACTGTGCCAGTCAACAAAAATGAACAATTTTTACATGTGGGGAGCACCAAGAATAAGAGTGTCCACATTTTCCTGCAAAATAAAGAAATCTTTTCACCAGATTGTTATCTCTTGTAAGCAGTGTACAATGGCTGCTCTGTGCAGATATTGGAAAATGTCAACTGATATTTGATAAAACAACACAAAGTCATTTTACTAGAAAAAATTAAAATTTGAAGAAAAATAAAAAGACTATAAACAAATCTGTTTCAACTTGTTAATTCTTGCATAGGCATTTCTTTCTAATAGTACAAAATGTATAGTTTGATTTGGTTTTATTGTTGGATAGCTACAAGAAGATTCCTTTGACTTGCCGCATAAGTTACATGAACGACATAACACCTGTGTCTTAAGGTAAATAAAACACAGCAGAAATGCCATGTGAATTGTGTGAGTGGCATGCTGGAAGGAAGTATGACCATGAGGATTGCATGAGCATCCAGAAAATTATATAACGAAGGAAGATTTTCAATCCGGGAAAAACAAAGGAGCCGGCAGAAGAGTCACTAGACGTCACACCACTCTGGGCACTGGTCTTGTGCCAGACTGCCCAGAGTTGAGAGGTAGAGAAAGGCCTGGGCTGTATGAGACTCGATAAAATGAGGAAATTAAGATGATTAAATGCCTCAAAATAATGCAAGACGCACACAGTAGAGAAACATGAAGAAACAGTCAAAAGCAGGTATGATCCCAGAAGAAAGAAGATGGGTGCCTTGCAGAGGCCCTAAAGTTAAAAAAACGTATAGAAGCGGAGATGATTAAATATTTTGAGCTAGCCTTGTAACAGTCTCACAAAAATAGAACAAAGAAGCAGCTCACTGAAGAAACATATCTTGCCCCTATGTGTATGCAAAATCAGCCATTTTTTACCCTCTCCTTCACTCTTGGTTGGTTTGTTGGGTTTTATGGCATATCAACCTTTGTAGGTTATTTAACGCCAAATCCATTTTTATGTAAATAATCTGTTCTATTTAAAACAATTCAGTTTAGCATAAGTACACAGTTTGTCAAAAACATTTCCATTTCAAACTATTCAAGCAGTTATATGTAACAATTCAGTTAAGTGTAAATACAGTTTTAATCTCAAAAAACAGTTCATTTTCAAATAATTCAGTTAAGCATATGCACGCAGTTTAAATGTAAGTATGGTTTAATTGTCAAAAACATTTCTATTTCAAGCTATTCAGTTTAGCATAAGAATGCTGTTAGTTCTATTTAACCCATAGATAGGGCCCTATCAGGTGCTACCATTCCGGGCCAGAGTGGACCTGGGAGCGATGGCAATGAAGGGGTACTCCGCATTCCCCAAAGCTCCAGCACTGCTGGAACCTCACCATCAGATTGTTTAGTGTCATATTCAGGACACTCATTAGGGGCGTGGTCTCCTTCATTCTATTATTTCATAATAAAAGGAAAGGAAAAGAAGCAGATTTTTGTACATTAGTGTTAATGTCGGTTCTTCTTGGTATACAACATTTTATTGTTTTTTTTGCTTTCCAAACAGTAACATCACTGGTATATTTTGAAGAACCAGGTTACCATCAAGCAATGAAAGACCTGAGAGAAAAAAAAAAAAAGGAAAAAATAAAATGGTTTCTGCTCTTTTTAGTGCATTCATACATCTTTCAAAAAGAAAAAAAAAAAAAACTGTAGATCAGTTGGTGCTCGTATGAAAGCCCACAGAATTGAGACAGATTTAAATTTGTGTAATTTACAATAAGACAAAAAGGTGGGTTAACATTTATATTCTTTTGAATTAATCTGTAAATTGTGAATGTACATTGAAGCAGAAGAAGCAGCTGCTTCTTCTTCTTAGAATAATTTCTAAACTATAGAAAAAGCTGGGTAGTTTAAAAATAGGGCAGCGTTTGTAAATCATATGGTAGTTTGTTGGGCCCACCTCTTATAGAATCATGTTTATAATGATGTTTTTTTCCTCCTTTACCCTCCTTCATTTTATTGCTTAATTCTTCTGTTATACTGGTCGACAAGCGCTATACATAATGACAGCCTCCAAAGTTCAAATATAGTAGGTTCAAAGTTAAGTAGTAATGGGTGTTATTATTATGAACCCGAGCAGAAAAACATTTGGTATTGGTCGAACATCATTTAACTGATGTCAGTTTTGACAGTGAGGCATGGTTTCCCCATGTGTAATACAGCCTGAAAGAAACAAACATTTTTTTTTTTTGTTGTTTTAATTATGGAAGTGTGGTATCTACTGATGGTGCCTGAGAACACTTATGAAAGAAAAAAAAAGAGCAGAAAAACAACAAAAAAAACTGGGGGGGTGTCCTAGTGGTGTAATGGTTAAAGCGATGGACTGCAGAATCGTAGTAAGCGAGTTTGTACTCCAGTCACGCTATTACGTTCACTTTCGGGCAAATACCCTTGGGAAAGGTATGAACCCCCTTATCCTCCCAGCTATGGGTAAAATAGTACCACTGCTGTGTTTCTAGAAGAATAGCTTTGGTGTTAAATAACCTATAAAGGTTGATATGCCATTAAACAAAGAAACCAAACCAAAAAAAAACTGTACAAAAGTTGTACAAATGTATGCATATCTCCAATCCTCTTGGGGAGACTAGGCCCTGGAGGTGACCGTGTCCTCTGTAAAGAGAACGGATGTAACTTGCAAAACACATTCAGGTTAATTGGCCACGCAATTACCATGACTAGTTAATTTGAGATCACTTGTGTGTGATGTGGACTGGTGGCTCAGTAGTGGAATTTTGGTTCTGCATTCGGTGGTAGCTGGTTCAATCTCCTATTGGAGAGATCATGGTATACACTGCTGATGAGACCTAATAAGGTCGAAACAGCTGTCCAGTGTTTCCGTATGTCGCACGCAAGTGTTCACCAGATTTTCTGGTCACAGTAATTCAATTCATAATATAATTCCTCTACTTAAAAAAGAAAATGTACATCAAACCGTAAAGGACTTCAAAGTTTGTTTTTTTTTATCATGATTGTTTTATTTTGTTGTTTCTTTTATTGTTTTTTGTTTTTTTTTTATTGTACATTGAGCCTCAAGTAGTAAGTAAGGAGAGCCACTGGAATTGAAAGCAGAAGAAGATGGGTACCTTGTGAAGACTTAAAAATCGAAAAACATATAGAAGCTGAGATGATTAGATGTTTTGAATTGGCCTTGTAGAAGTCTTACAAAAGCAGAACAAAGAAGAAGCAGTTTGCTGAAAAATTGTGTCTCGTCCCAGTGTATATATAAAGTAAAGTTGTCTCCCTTTAGTCGAGGGTGACCCGAAAGCTCCCTTTTCGATAGCTACTACACCAAGATGTAGGGGAGGGCACTACTCCTTCCCTGGATTGCTCTACTTTACCCTTGATCCATACCTTATAATGCTGAGTGTTAAGGAAGGCGGCATCAAGTACCATTTTTTGAGTCTTTGGTATGACTCGACCTGGGATCGAACCCAGGTCTCCCGGACCATTGGCGAACACTCTAACCGCTAGGCCAATGTCCGGTACAGTGTATATATAAACTCAGTCATTTTTTACCCTCTACTTTACTCTACTATTTGGTATATTTTTTAATGAAAGGAAAAGAAAAGGGAATTATAATTTTATACATAAGCATTGTGGTCTGTTCTTCCCAGTATACAATATTATGGCATATTAACCATTATTAGTTATTTGATGCCAAATCCCGTTTTTATTTGTATATTAAATATGATTTGTAAACACGTTTTGTAGATACACACAGTTAAATGATCAAACAGTTCTATTTCTAAAAATTCAGTTTAGCGTAAATCAAAGTTAAATGGTTTCAATCATTCCTACGTATCACAAATAATTCAATTAAATATCAGGCATTTGTTTATTCACAGTTAAATGATCAAATTCTACTTCAAACAATTCAATTTATCATAAGTCATTTGTTTTCACACTTTAAATGTCAAACAGTTCTATTTGACACATAAATAAGACCCTATCAGGTGTTACCACTCCAAGCCAGAGTGGACCTGGGAGCAATGGCAATGAAGGGGTACTCTGTATTCCCCAAATCTCCACTATCAGATTGCTTAATGTCATATCCAGGACACTCATTGGAAGGGTCTTAACCCTCTGTAAAGTTGCAGTTGGTGTATTCTACAGCCCTAGTAATAGAACAAAGGTAATTATAACTTAATATGCAATCATGCATGACATAATGTCTGAGATAGCTCTAAAAAAATTTTAAAATAAATCAGACACTCCCGGTTATGGGCAAATTGTTGGGTGGACTGGGTTCTTTAATTTTGGAAATGACAACCAGTTGAGAAGAAAAACTCTTAATTCAAACCTGTTAAACTGCTTCAAAATTGACCTTGTGTCACATCCTGCTGTGGTGGAGGGGTTGGGTAAATATATACTCGGTGGTGCCTATCTCTTTTCCAAGTAACATGTGAAAGATTATACTAGGTTATTAAATACCAGTAATAAAGAAAAATCCTTGATCTGACTTTTACAGATCTTTTGGAATTCAAGTTTTCTTTCTCCTAGGCTGGTTGCCCTATAAGACTAAAGAACACAGTCTGCCTTTCTAATCACCCATAACTAAACACAAACAATATAAGAATCAAATTTTATACAAAATCTTTTCTGATTTTAATAAAATGGCTGAACTTGCAAAAAAGGTTGTGAAAAATATGTCAGACTTATTGAGAAACAAGGTGGAAAAGATTAAAATCATTTGCAAATAAACAGACACTTTTATGTAAATGTGGACCAAGTTGGTATGTCACATGAGTGAAGTAAGTTAATACAATGTAAATAAAGATTAGATTTATTGTATAATTGATTTTTCTGTTTTGCTGCAAGACCTAAAAAAGTGGCCATTACAGTAATAATGAATTTAAAAAGTGGGAAACAAATGAAAGTGCTAGAGAAGATGAAGGAATTAATAAAAAGTTGTTGTGGGCGACCAGAAGGCTCCCTTTTTCAATAGCTATTACAATGAGGTGTAGGAGAGGGCGCTACTCCTTTCCCTGGATTGCTCCACTTTACCCTTGATACGTACCTTATATTGCTGAATGTTAAGCAAGGAGGTATCAAGTACCATTTTTAAAGTCTTTGTTATGACATGACCTGGGATTGAACCCAGGTCTCCCAGACCATTGGCAAACACTCTACCCAAAGAACTAAATAAGAAAAAACGGTGGAGAAAGAAAACGGATAAAGAGAATCACAGAAAAAAAAGAAATAAAAGAAATTCACAGAAATGATTGATTTTAATGATATGTCAACTCATCTTATTTTATGCTTCAAGATTAGGAAATCACACACATTGTACATTTATATTTACATTTTTTTGTGTGGTTGTTTCTCAAGAGTTTTTGTGCACACTATCATATGATATCACACATTCTTATCTAGTACAAATGATTCATGCACAGTTGAATGGTTTCAAGTATTCCTATCTAATACTAATATTTCATACATATTTTATCATTTAAAGTAACTATTTTCATTTATATAATATGAACCGGCCCAATATGATGAACCAGAATGGCCTAGGAAACCAGGGTTCAATCCCTGGTCCAATCATACCAAAGACTCAATAAATGGTACTTTATGCCTTCTTGCTTAACACTCAGCATTATAAGGTGCAGATCAAGGGTAAAGTGGAGCAATTCAGGGAAAGGAGTACTACCCTCCCTACACCTCAGTATAGTAGCTATTGAAAAAGGTGCCTTTGGGTCGCCCTTGACTACAAATAGTTATATGGTTTCAAGTAATTAATAAGGATCCTTAAACAATTATAGATTTAAGTAATTATTCTTAATACAAATAATTTATACATAGCATTTTAAACAAGTCCTGGCGGCAACACCCCACAAGACACCAACTGTACGGCCACCTGCCCCCTATCATGAAAACTATTCAAGTTAGACGAACCAGACATGCAGGACACTGCTGGAGAAGCAGGGACGAACTCATAAGAGATGTACTCTTATGGACCCCCACACATGGCCGTGCAAAAGCAGGACGACCAGCACAAACATACATTCAGCAGCGATGTGAGGATACGAGATGTTGTCCTGAAGACCTACCTAGGGCGATGAACGATAGGGAGGAGTGGCGAGAGAGGGCCAGGGATATCCGTGCTACCAGCGCGATATGATGATGATGATGAATGGTACCAAGCATTTCTACCTAATACATATAATTTTCCAATAGATCTCTATTTAATCCTTAAACAGGAACCTAACAAGAACAACCACTTCAGGTCAGAGTAGACCTGGGAATAATGGCAATAAAGAGGTACTCCACACTCTGTAGAATTCCAAAGCTAGATCCTCACCACTGGATCCAGTTCAGTGTCATCCCCAGGACACCCCTTGCTTTGGGGAAGAGTCTTACTTTCCTGAAGAGGATGCAGTCAGTAGATTCTAATGGCTGAAATTTACAGGGAAAAAAAACCCAGAAAGAAGTCCTATAAAAAAGAAAGCGAGTCAGATATAAAGAAAGTAGAGGTTTGGTTTGGTTTCTTTGTTTAATGGCATATCAACCTTTTTAGGTTATTTAATGCCAAAGCTATTCTTCTAGAAGAACAGTAGTGGTACTATTTAACCCATAGCTGAGAGGATAAGGGGGTTCATACCTTTCCCAAGGGTATTTGCCCGAAGTGAACATGATAGCGTGACTGGAGTACGAACTCGCTTTCTACGATTCCGCAGTCCATCGCTTTAACCATTACACCACAAGGACACCCCAAAGAAAGAGTCAAAGAAAGGAAAAAAAAGAAAAAAAGAAAAAGAGACACACACAAGACAGACAACAGAATCAAAGAAAAAGTCACAAGGGTCAAAGAAAGAAATAAAGTCACAGAAAAAAAAAAAAAAAGGAAAGATAGTCATAGAAGGAAAGAAAGTAGAAACTCCAAGAAAGATACTGTTCTTCTAGGAGAATAGCTTTGGCATTAAATAACCTACAAAGGTTGATATGCCATTAAACAAAGAAACCAAACCAAATCAAAGAAAGAGAAAAGTCACAAAAGACAAAAAAGTCAAATATGAAAAAAGGGTCAAAAAGACAGAAATTCACAGAAAGAAGAAGAAAAGTCACAGAAAAATAAAAGAAAAATAATCACAAAAAAGAAAGAATCACAAAAAAAAAAAAGGTAATAAAAAAATGAGTCACAAAAAGCAAGGAAAGAGTATCTAAGAAGAAAGAAAGACCAAAAAAGGCAAAAAAGAGAAACAAAAAAAAGGAATTTTGAAAAAAAAAAAGATAAAAACAAAAAGAAAAAAGAAAGACAAAGAATAGATAAAACATGAAAAACATGGGAGGAGGGAGAAACAAAAACAGAGTAAAATAAAAAAGCGCTTTTAAAAGACGAAAGTCTATTAAGGATTAAGGGACCAGTTCATTCTTAAACTCTACACCTGATCATAAACAGACAGAAAAGATGTGGTTTACAAAAAAAAAAAAAAAAAAAGGAAAAAGAAGACTGATAAAGTATCTTCATTATTTCTAACACAGCATTATTTACAAAGTAGTTTGCAAGAAACTAGATCCAGAATTGGGTTTGTTGATTGGCTACTTCACACAGACACAAAAGAGCAACTATATATATATATATATATAAAATGATAGTAATAATGAGGTACCCGTGGTGTAATGGTTATCGTTGTAGGAAATGGACACGCCGACACCAGTTCAAATCCTGGATGAGACTGATTGCATTTCACATAGCACTAATACCCTTGGGAAAGGTATGAATCCAATTATTCTCCCTCCAGCTATGGGTAAATAGTACCGCAGACTGGGTTCTTCAGCCTTGGTAAGGAAACTAGTCTAGGAGAAGGAAAACTCTGAATTCAAACCCGTTAAACTCCACTTAAAAATTAACCTAGTGTCATATCCTGCCCGAGTGGACAGGTTGGTAAATATGATAATAATAATGATAATAAATAAATATGTATTATATATAATAGCTCTATCATAGATATTGAGCACTCTCCATATTGTATTGCACTTGGTTCAACACATAACCACATAGCGATTTACTGACGACCAACACTCTCATTATATATATATATATATATATATATATATATATATATATATATATATATATATATATTTGGGCACCATTTCTTCAGTGATACATATTTGGTTGAACATTAGACATTTTTTGTCTACATATTTCTTTTTTTCATCCTTTCAAGTTGCTTTATGGATCTTATGACATCCGGCAGGAATTGGTAAATAAACCTTCCATGATTAGTTATTTCCCCAAGTACTTTCTGCCCAACTTTGGGCCATCATCAAGGGATGATATATTACAAAAGTGATGTAAATTTTGTACGTACATTACTTCTTTGTAAGAAATAGCATTTATACTGGTGTATTGTGTAGCATTTACTTTTTAAAATTTGTTTCTATAAATAGTGTCAGTAGCTAAAGACATTTAAGTACATTAGCACTGGATTCAAAATGAATTCAATTAAATTTGGGTTAAAACATATCGACAAAAAATGTCTATAATGTTCAATCAAATATATACATATACACATACACACAATGGTCATTCAAAGAAATGAGGGGGTTTTTAAAAAAATTTTAAATTTAAAAAATCAATACATTTTTTTCAATAAATGTAAATTCCACATTGTTTGGAGTTGCTTTACAGCAAAAATTATTCTAATCTCTCAAATATATGTTTAGAGACAATTCAAAATGATGGTAAATTAAACAGAGAGCTCCCGGCTTGAACAGAGGTTTGTCATCAATTTTTTGGTGGCTGAAAGGTACAAGCAATGAGAAATTTACAGATTGGCTGATCTGTATAGAGAAGCATGTTTTAGTCAGAAAAATGTTTCTGAATGGGTTAAACAATGGTTTTTCCACTATGAGCTTAAGTTGATAAGATGGTCCATGGAGAAAAAACACACTGACTCTCCGGTAAAGAAAGATTTCTGGGTGCTGCAGTCAGTAAAGAAGGCCATACTGACAGTGTCCTGGAACATGAAAAGTCCTATCACTATTGATTTCCTTGAAAAAGGTCCAACTATAAACAATATTTCCTATTGCAACTTCGTAAGCAAAATCCACCTTATTTATTGAATAACTTGTGTGTGTGAATATATATATACATACATACATACATACATACATACAGAGAACAGGTAAAACAGAAGAAAAATATGTTTGATGGTTTGTTAATTTGCCAACGCATTTTGAATTCAATCTTTTTTTGAATGCAAAAGTGTTTTATTGAAATTATTTTAGTATGAGAAATAATTATGATATTTAATACCACAACAACAAGGGTTTTTTTTTCAAAATTTCACCATCTATAGGAAAAATAATATTAAAAGAATTCAAAATTAACACTACAGATTAACTCCCCTTTCTTTAAACATTCAAAGCAAACCCCATTTACTTTTTTAAAAATTCCATCACATGACATGACGCAATTTGAACATATCAACTCGTATTAATCTGTTTTTTTTTTGTTTCCCCATAGCAAGATCTACAAGCCCTGATGAAGACTTCTAATTCAATCAAAATTTACCCATCATAATTATTTCTCATACTAAAATAATTTCGATAAAACACTTTTGCATTCAAAAAAAGATTGAAATCGAAACACGTTGACAAATAGATAAACCATCAAACATGGAGCTGCCCGTAGTGTAATGGTTATCGTCGTAGAAAATGGCCACGGCAACACGAGTTCGAATCCTGGATGAGACTGATTGCATTTCACATAGCACTAATACCCTTGGGAAAGGTATGAATCCAATTATTCTCCCCCCAGCTATGGGTAAATAGTAGGGCAGACAAGGTTCTTCAGCCATGGTGAGGCAACTAGTCTAGGAAAAGGAAAACTCTGAATTCAAGCCTGTTAAACTCCGCTTAAAAATTGACCTTGTGTCATATCCTGCCTGGGCGGACGGGTTGGTAAATATGATAAACCATCAAACATTTTTCTTCCATTTTACCTTTTCTATGTACATTCTGTCAGATTCAACTCGTTTCTACCTACATACATATATGAGAGAGAGAGATAGATGTCGTAAAAATGTGCTGGGGTAAAGCAAATAAAGTTTAGATCATAGATGAAAATAAGTAAAAAAGTAAAGTTGGCAACCTTAGTTGAGCATGACCCGAACACTACTTTTCAATAGCTACTACACCAAGGTGTAGGGGAGGGTGCTACTCCTTCCCTGGATTGCTCTACTTTACCCTTGATGTTTACCTTATAATGCAGAGTGTTAAGCAAGGTGGCATCAAGTACCATTTTTTGAACCTTTGGTATGACTCAACCTAGGATTGAACCCCAGTCTCCCAGACCATTGGCAAACAATACTCATTCAGCCAATGGCCTGGTTTAGATGAAAATAATCATTTTTAAGTAAAGTAAAGTTGGCAACCTTAGTCGAGGGTGACCTGAAGGCTCCCTTTTCAATAGCTACTCCACCGAGGTGTAGGGGAAGGCGCTACTCTATTCCATGGATTACTCCACTTTACCTTTGATCCTTAACTTATAAGGCTGAGTGTTAAGCAAAGAGGAATCAAGTACGATTTTTTGAGTCTTTGGTATGACTCAACCAGGGATTAAACCCACGGTCTGCCGGACCATTGGTGAACACTCTACTCATTAGGCCATAATTATTTATAGATAAGAAGTTTATGGCTCAGGCCAAAATCTTTTGTATTTGAAATTAATCTCCAAGCTTAACAAGTTTGAAATAGTTAATACTATTGAATTATATAAAAAAAAAAAAAAATTTTTTTTGTTACTTGTAACATTTAACTATGTGCAAAAAAATGTTATCAACAAAATGTGTTTACAAATCTTATATTTGATATATGTATAAAGAGGATTTAACATCAAATAACTTACAATGGTTGATATGCCATCAAACCAAACCAAACCTAAAAATTTGTATTTGAATGATTAAATTACTTTGTTTTTGAATGATAAAATAAACCTGTGATAAGTAATCAATTCAACTGAAATAAAATAAAACTTTTACTGCCACCAAAAAAATTTGAAAAATGCTAAACTTAAACTACTATCCCTTTCAGCAAATCAGCAGCAGTTGAATGCTTTGGATACTGGCTTACTGTAGTCATTACCCAAATTTAATCCACATTTTGTTGGAAAGTGTCATTTTTTATTATGGAAAGGAAATTAGAGCAAATTGCATTTTGTCAAACACTTAGAGATTTTCAAAAAGGTGAATGTTTAGTTTGGTTTCTTTGTTTTTAATTTCATATCAACCTTTTTTGGGTTATTTAATGCCAAAGCCCTTCTAGTAGAAGGACAATAGTGGTACTATTTAACTCAAATATAAGAGGATAAGAAAGTCCATACCTTTGCCAAAAGTATTAATATGAAAGTTAATATGGTAACATGACTGGATTTCAAAATCACTTGCATCATGGCCGCAATCCAACACATTAGCCCATATGCCATGGGAATTCCCTCAAACATAAATATCTGCTAACAAATTAAAAGTATTGCTTACAACAGACATCTATTCAATTTGTCTCTAAATTACTGTGTGATACAACTGTAATAAATAATGCATTTAGCAATAAAGTTATTGGTAATTTTGTGGGTAATAATTTCTAGGACAAGCAATGTATACCTTACTTCTTAGGAATACACATCACTGATAAATACACTAATATACAGGGTGGTTGTAAAGTAACTCCTTATTTTACTTTCTTCTCATTGTTTTCTTAAAGAAATTATTGTTAAGAAATAAATGATTACAATTTCAAAATAGGGAGTTACTTTTCAATCATCTTCTGAGTGTGTGTGTATATATATATATATATATATATATATAGAGAGAGAGAGAGAGTGAATGAGTGAGTGTGCATATATATATATATATATATATATATATATATATATATAGAGAGAGAGAGAGAGAGAGAGAGAGAGAGAGAGAGAGTGTGTGTGTGTGTGTGTGTGTGTGTGTGTGTGTGTGTGTGTGTGTGTGTGTGTATATATATATATATGTAGTACAATTTGATGGAGACTCAAACTCGGTTAAGTTGTCATAATAAATTTATTTCGGTGGAGAATATTATTGCTATATTCTCCGTCTCGTCAGATGACTCTTTACATGCTTTCCTCCTGTCACAAAGTAGCGAATGTGGAGTTTCAGTTCTTATTCAGAAGATAAAATAAGGTAAGTAAAAATATATACACACACACACACGATTTTATCACTATTCTGTAATCCTGACTGTGTAAAAAAAATAGAATAAAATACAAAAATTGATATCCAGGAAAAAAGACTAAAAACACATGTACTACTTGAAAATACTACTCTCTCTCATATATATATATATATATATATATATATATATATATATATATATATATATATAGAGAGAGAGAGAGAGAGAGAGAGTAAAATGAACAAATCACTATTGAAACATTTTTTTTTTTTTTAAATCAGGAAAGTGTTCAAATACTGGCCAGTAAAACAGGATAAAACTTTTGAAAAACGTTTTCTTGCTTCTTCACGTCAGTCTCATCACTCTAAGTTTCATGAATTTGGAAAAAATACAATCTTTGAATGAAACACAAACACCCACCCTGCATGAGTCGGATACAACATAAGGCCAATTTTTTTAAGTGTAATTTAACAGGTTTTAATTCAGAATTTACTTTTCAAGCTGGTTGTCATACCCAGGTTAAAGATATCAGTCTGCCCAACTATTTACCCATAGCTGGAGAGAGAATAGTTGGATTCATACCTTTCCCAAGGGTATTAGCACAATGTGAAATGCTAACAACCTTGTCCAGGATTTGAACTTTGGGTTACCAAATCCATTTTCTATACTGGTAACCATAGAGATAGAAATAGGGGAGGGTATGTAAAATCAAAAGGAAATTTGGGCTAATGCCCTTACAAAAAGCATGAATTGTTCTCTTCTACTCCCAGCTGTGGGTAACAGAAGAGCAAACTGGGCTCTCTAGCCTTGGCAGAGCAACTGATCTAGAAAGAAAATCCTGATGAATGTTTTTCAGAGAAACTATTGCACACTGATATGCCAATCTTCTATTATCAACTCATTCCCCCACCCAAAAAAGAAAATGCCTGGTCCTATACACATTTTCACCTCTATAAACAAATCACCTTTGTAAGCAGTATAGCAGTTCACATCATTAACTGAAACATTGAACACTTACACACCCTGCATACCAAGTGAGTTACTATATAGTTATATGATAATCTCTTATCTTTGCTTTCATTTTCCAAGGTTTTAGTTACATGTGTTCAACCCCAAAAATAAACAATGTTTAAGTTTTACTTAATAATGGTCCCCAAGCACAAGAAAAGCAATGCTGGCAATTACAATATACCAAAGCTGTAATGTGCTTCCTTTAAGTGAACAGATAAAAGTTCTCAACGCAGCAAAGAAAGAAAAAAATCATTCACTGTGGTTGGCAAGACTTACAATAAGAATGACTTGTCACATAACTTTAAAATATCATGTTATAATTGTGGTATTTTATTTGTTATTGTTGTTAATCTCTTATTGTATCTGATTTATAATTTATCTAAAATTAATCATTTTCTCGGACAGATTCTGATTTGAGCACACACTATTATTTACTCCTAGCAAGTTTTATTTTTATTAGTTTTAATTGGTGGTTTTTTTCTTGAAGTTTGAATGACAACAAGTCTGCAGGATTCTTATAAATATTCTAGCTAATTTCAGCATTGCTGTGGTCTGGAAGGTCTTAATTATTCCTCTTATCGATAGTTATTATAATTAAAAATCAGAAATTTCATAGAAATGTCTCTGGACTACATTAATAGGGACCCATTTTCTCTCTTTGGATGGACTCTGCATTATCCTATTATAATTTTATTCATTGTGAGATTTTCACACTACCTGTAACTGGTGGTTTTTACAGATGTTTGAGTGACAGCAAATCTCCTCAGCTCACAAGAAATCTCAGTATTCAAGTTAACCTCAACATTGCTGTGGTCTAGTTGATCTCACATCTTTGGACTTATTCCTCTATTCAATCTACCAGGTTTTTCAGTCTTGTTTCAGAGGCTCCAATACTGGTTGTTATCATTGTCAGCTTCCATAGTTTTTCAGCTCTCTGGCAAGGTTATTGTTTTATGGCATATCAACCTCTGTAGGTTATTTAATGCCAAATATTGTTTATATATATTAAATATATATGATTTATGTAGGTAACATTTTAAACAAGTCAGAGTACATTTGCTTGCACACAGTTAAAAGGTTTCAAGTATTTCTATCCAACACAAATATTTTTTTTTAATATTAATCATTTATTTGCACACTGAAGTTGTTTGAAGTATTGCGATTAACATTATTCATTCATTTGCATGCAGTCAAATGGTTCAAAGCATTAATACTATGTAATACCAATAATTTGATTTTTTTTCAGTTAAACAGTTTCAAGTATTCCTATCAAACACAAGTAATTCTATTTAGTATTAATCATCTGTTTGCATATACTTAAATGACTTCAAGTATTGCTATCTACCGGGTCATTGGCCTAATGAGTAGAGTGTTCACCAATGGTCCAGGAGACTGGGGTTCAATCCCAGGTCGAGTCATACCAAAGACTTAAAAATGGTACTTGATGCTGTCTTGCTTAACACTCAGCATTATAAGGTAGGAATCAAGGGTAAAGTGGAGAAATCCAGGGAAAGGACTAGTGCCCTCCCCTACACTTCGGTGTAGTAGCTATTGAAAAAGGAGCCTTCAGGTCACCCTCGACTTTACTATTGCTTCTAACACCAATATTGGTCATTACTTGAAACTATTTAACTGTGTACAAATAGTTTCAAGTATTGACCAATATGTAACAGTAACAATTTAATTTAATATCAGTCATTTGTTTGCACTCAGTTGGTTAAACAGTTCTACCTGACCCATAGATGGGACCCTAACCAGTACTACCACTCTGAGTTATAGTGGACCTGGGAGTAATGACAATGAAGAGGTACTCCACATGGCCCAGAGCTCCAGAAATTGAGCCTCACCATCAGATAGTTTAGTGTCATATCAATGACACACATTGGGGAGGGGTCTTATCCCTCTGAAGAGATAGTCGGTGTATTCCACAACTTCCCACCCAAGCCAACTGGGCTGGTTATTGTTCTTGTTAACTGAAATATGTTGACATTTCTTGAACACAGAAATGGGCAATATATATCTCTATCTTAGTCTATTTACATCTCTTTTAGTCAGATTATATCTATATCCTATAAGTATTAAAAAAAAAGAAAACATGGTAAATATTGGGTTCACAATTACTCCCAATTTTAAGCACCCACTGAAGACTTTGGAATATATCCCCCACAGATAAAGGAAGGAATTATTATATACATATATGGAAAAAATATAAACACCAAAATATGAAATAGTTATTCTTTTAATACAATGTTTCACTCATTTATGAGCTTTTTCAGATAATGATTTGGAAAAAATCAGTTTGGAAAGAATACAGGAAAATTAAACCATCATGATAATATAAAAAATTACCAATGTTTACAGATCTTTAAAATTTTGGAAATGTCAACAGTCTAAATTGTGTTTATGACTTATTTAAGCTATGAAATTAACAAGTTCTGGAGGCAACACCCCACGAAGCACCAACTATACTGCCACCTGCCTTCCATCACGAAAACTATCCAAGTTAGATGAACCAGACATGCAGGACACTGCTGGAGAAGCAGGGACGAGCTCATAAGTGATGTACTCCTATGGACCCCCACATATGGCCGAGCAGAAGCAGGATGACCAGCTCGAACCTACAAACAGCAGCTATGTGAGGATACGGGATGTAGCCCTGAAGACCAGCCAGAGGCGATGAACGATAGAGAGGAGTGGCGAGAGGGGGTCAGGGATATCCGTGCTGGTGGCACAACATGATGATGATGATGATGAAGAAATAACTAAATAGTATGTTATTTCTGAATGCTGGAGATAAGTTTATGCTAATAGAACAACTTTTTTTTATTAAAACTTTATTTATATCTGTATTATTACCCAGGATTAAGTAAACCAAATAACTTTTTATAAAATGTTAGTTTTCTATCTACAGTATTACCCATAAATAAGTACCCCACCCACTAACAATTTTATATAAAAAGTTCATTTTCTTTTATCTGTCCATCTATCTACAGTTTTACTCATAATTCTTTGTAAAAAGTTCATTTTCTTCTCTATCTACTGTATCATCCTTATAAGTACCTCATAACTTTTTATAAAAGTTTTCTTTCAAAACATAGATGCCAGGATTTGATCATTTTTAGTGGGATATTATTCAATCAAAACAGATATTATTGAATATTATTTGTAATTAAACTTTGCACTACTGAAACTCTATAACTAACAATTTGAATAAATGACAGTCCAAAAATACGTACCCCTCCACTATATATTTATACAATTTTATTTTTAGTTGCAGGAAAGAATTTCTAAAGGTGAAAGACATTGTGAGAGGAGAAGATGAAGAAGAAATTAATTAGGTAAAAATCTGAAAGAGAAAGAAAAATTCTCTCTCTCTCTCTCTCTCTTTCTCTCTCAAGATAAAAGACAATGTGAAAGAAAGAAGCTATTAAGTGGGTGTGATTCTTAAGAAAAAACATTTCAAATCCTACAGCACAATGATTCCACCAGATGTATAAACAAACCTGAGATATATAGAGAGAAAAGAAAAAAAAGACAGATTTTTCTGACATGTAAGCAATCTTTTTTCTTTTTTTGCAGGTCTTCCCAAATCTATGTCAATCTGACATTTCATAAACAGGTAATACAGATATCTTCTAAAATAAAATATACAATACACAACTAAACAAGATTGCCAAGTTTCTACTCCCAGCCTTCTTAAATGTTATCGTTTACTCTAGAATACCAACCAAGATTTTATATCTATATATATATATAGAGAGAGAGAGATAGATAAGATGACAGTGCACAAAGCTGGTTTTGGCAGACCCAGTGCTAGTGTGGGTAAGTTTTAATTCTGACAAGGTGTACCACCACAGTAGTGGTCCTCTGCTAGACGAAATCAATAAGAGTAAATACCTATTTTTCTGCTTCTGTTTATATCTATCTCAGTCTGTTCGTATCTGTCTAATAATCCCAATTTGTTCATATTGAATTATCTTGGTTTGTTTCAATCTGTTCATACGATCTATCTATCCCAATATTTTTTTATATCTAATTATCTCACTTTGTTTCTATATCTATCGCAATCTGTTTGTATCTATATGTTTATATTCATCTGTCTCAGATATAAACAGTACATTCATTTATCTCAATCTTTCGTATTTATCTAGGAAGCTACCTATGTTATGTTTTGACCTTTTGACCCGGCCAAAAATACCATTCAAGGTGATGTACCGGAAGGAAGTGACACATTCTAATGGCAGTTAGGAGAGGAAATCGCATGGGCAGAAATTGGCTGATGAAATGGGAAAAGGTAATTCCCATGGTACACTACAGAGTGATGCACTGGAAGAGAGTGACCTCTGAACTGCATGACAGTTATTTCTGCTTGATGACGATTAAACATTCGATTTCAAAGATCGAGTGGGCGTCGAACGATTATATAATTGAGTTGAGTTCGACGAGCCGGCAGTTGAGTTAGAGATCGGACTGAGATAGACGAGATGTGGTAGGGAAAGTCACATCAGGCCGAAGGGGCCTTTGGGCCCTGATGAGTGGGCCCTAGGCCTCCGGTTGAGCAGCACTAAAGAACGAGAAAGACACAACGTGACGGTCATAACAGCGGGGTCAAGAAATTACAGTTTATGTTCGGTCTCCAGCTCCCACTCACATGCAACCCTTGAACAACCCTTTCGAACCCTTGCGATAAAGTGAGAGGTAAAATATTTTTATAAAAAAGTCTTCCTGCGTCTTTCTGCGTGCGTCTGTCTTAATTATTGTGTCGTTGTGATGATGTAGATGACTATAACACCTAGCAATCTCTATCTATCGCAATCTGTTATCTATCTATCCATCAATCTAAGCCTGTTCACATCTATGTACCTTCTAATTTCTTCTAAGATGAGTGTATAGTATCAAGGTACCCTGCCTAAAATAAAAGGATCACACCCAAACACTATATATATTTAAAATATCAATGTACCTATATGTCTGTTTTTTTTTTTCTTAATTTGTACTTTTAAGCAAATACTAAATATCATACACTTAAAAAAAAAAAAAAATTTCTTTGCATATTTAATTTCTTATACTTTTTAAGATTCTCTGGGCACCCAGACTACATCGATCCCAGGCATATGTGCTAGAGAGTAATACACTGGTCCTTAACAGAAATGCCAATTCATAAGAAAATAATCCTATTCTTTTTTTTTTCCTTTTTTTTTTTTTTTTTTTTTTTTTTTTTTTACAGGAGCTATCATCATCCCTTTACTACCTTACTATGCATCCCTATCATCCATCACTCTTAGTAAGTCCTCTTAATAGCATCCAGTGTCCAAACAGAGCTTTAACTTTTGCTGGTTGGCCAACATTGGTATGTCCATGTATTGGAGTCCATAGAAGAACATTGCTTATGAGTTCATCTTTACTTCTCCAACAGCATTTCTTGTTCATCTAACTAGAATGGTTTGTGAGATGGGATGTAAGTGGATGTACAGTTGTTGTTTTATAGGGTGTTGTTTCCAAGACTTGTTCAAAACAGCATGTAGCATCCTTGTATAGTTCCCATCTAGTTTTTCTCCAAAATGTTTCGTCAGAATCCAAGTGAAGCAGCCATACAGTAATACTGACATGGCTACAACTTGGAAGAATTCCAGTTTTATTTTATCTGAGAGATATTCAATAATGAAATAAATAGATATATATATATATAATAAAAATGAACAACCTCGTCCAAAATTTGAACCCAGTAGCCAAATCCACTTCCTATGATACTATTTACCCAACCCCTCCGCTCAAGCAGGATATGACATAAGGTCAATTTTTAAGCGGAGTTTAACAGGTTTGAATTCAGAGTTTTCCTTCTCCTAGACTAGTTGCCTCACCAAGGCTGAAGAATCCAGTCTGTCCTACTATTTACCCATAGCTGGAGGGAAAATAATTGGATTCATACCTTTCCCAAGGGTATTAGTGCTATGTGAAATGCAATCAGTCTCGTCCAGGATTTGAACTCGTGTCGCCGTGTCCATTTCCTACGACAATAACGACTACACCACAGGCACCTCCAAAATCCACTTCCTATGATGAGCGCTTCATAATACATTCCATTTACTGGTCTGCATTTTCCACTTCTTTTTATTGTTCTAACACCAGTTTATAAAATTTATATTATATTTTAAGGTGATTTAAGGGTTTTAAAACAGCAATTCACACAGGTGGGTCATGGTAATATTTTTGGGGGTATGCAATATTTTGGCGGGGTATGTTTAGAGACCAACTTAATGACCTTTTAAGCTTCCTTCACATGAATTGCAGTAAAATTTTGCATATGTAAGAATTAAATATTATGTAGGGGGGGGGGGGGTCATCAGAATTTTAGAAATACTAAAGTATGGCATGTCCCAAAATTGGTTGGGAACCACTGTTTTAAAGTAATAGTTTTTTTTTTGTTTTTGGTTGTTTTTTTTAAATTGTTTTATTGAAAATAAAACACTGGAAGCAGCTGAAAATTGGAAAATTTAACATTAAAATCATTAAGACTTCACAAGTAGGATTGATTGATTGATTTTTAATGGCATGAAGGTAAAGAAATTGCCTTTATTGTACGTTCATATTTACTTTTTTGTATAGTTGTTTAATTCTTTTGTTTTTTTTTTTTTTTAAACATAGTACTATCCAATACAAATAATTTTTAAACAGACCTATTTGACCCATAGATGGCACCCTAACAGGTACTACCATTCTAGGTTAGAGTGGACCTGGGAGTAATGGCAATGAAGGAGCACTCCACACATCTCCATAACTGGAGCATCACCATCAGATGCAGTTTAGCACCATTCCCAAGACCCCCCCCCCCGACCCTGCATTTTTTTAGGGGGAGAGGGATTAGTCTTAATCCTCTACAGGTGATACAGTCTGCATATTCTAAACCTTCATAACAGAGTATTAATTATTGTGTCTACTTTCTGTATCACTTTCTTATTACTTATAAACTGAATCATAATAGCTGAAACATTAAACGAGTTAGAAAATACACACAAGATAAATTTTCGGTAATTCTCTTTTACAACAGCCATTTCCTATTCCTAAAAAGCACTAATTGCCAGAAACCAGAATAAGGGGTTTGGTTGGGTTTTATGGCATATCAACCATTGTAGGTTATTTAATACTAAATCCTCTTCATACACATATAGTAAATATATAGGATTTGGTTTGGTTGGGTTTTATGGCATATCAACCATTGTAGGTTATTTAATGCCAAATTCTCTTCATACTTATATAGTAAATATATATGATTTGTAAATACATTTTGTAGATAACATTTTTAAATGAGTCTGAGCTCATTTATTTTTGCACCCAGTCAAATGGTTTTAACCCTTTTTTATATCTAACATGAATAATTCTATTTACTATTGATAATTTGTTTGTACACATTTAAAAGGATGCACATAGGATTTGTAAGTGATTAGTTTGTAGGTAATTTCATTTTTAAATGAGTTAAAACTAATTTGTTGGCACACAAGTATTACTATTGTTTCTACACATTTAAATGGTTTTAAGTATTTCTATCTAACACTTATAATTCTGTTCAATATTAATCATTTGTTTGCACACAGTGAAGTGGTTACAAGTATTGCTATTTAACACTAATTATTCTATTCAACATTACTCATTCATTTACATACAGTTAAATGGTTCCAAATATTGTTATGTATCACTAACAATTAAATTAAACATCAGTCATTATTTATGCACAATTAAATGAGCAATCAGTTCTATTTCTAATAATTCAATTTAGCATAAGTCATTTGTTCATACAATTTAAATGTCAAACAGGTTCATTTGACGCATAAATAGGACCCTATCAAGTGCTACCACTCTGGATCAGAGTGGATCTGGGAGTAATGAGAATAAAGAGCTACCCCATATTCCCTAAAGTTCCCAGACTGGAGCCTCACCACCAGATTGTTTAGTGTCATATCCAAGACACTCATTGGGAAGTCTTACCCCTCGGCAGAGATACAGCTGATGTATTCCACAGCCCCAGTTAAATGGGCTGAAACCAGAATGACATCATCTAACAACCCAAATAAAGCAACAATACAGATCATTTTCTACTGCCAACTTTCAGTTTGTAGAGACAAATATATATATCACTAAGAGATGATATTTATTTTGAATCTGGGTACTACTACTGCTGCTAATAACCTTATATCCTAGCACAGTATAAATACCCAGAATCATATCTCCAACATATGAAAAGCTAAGATTGTATTTCACTACATTTCCATTAATACTGGAGCCAATTTTAAACTATTTACAGATTGCAGAGTTTGTGTTGCTTTCTTAGAACCAAGATTAGTCTTAGCTTTTAAGGAATACTAAGAACTTGATTTCCCTCCCCAAAGACCCACAATATTGACTATTATCAATACTTGATTACTACTTATGTTCTGATCCAATGGGCTCCAAGCCCAGTTGGCTGAGACTTTAGGATACACTGCAGACGAGTAGAACCCCAGCCTAATATTTGGTGGTTGGTTGTTTTTTAATGGCATATCAACCTTCTCAGATTATTTAATGCCAAATCCATCCTTTTTTTAGAAGTAGTGGGGTACTATTTAATCCATAGGTGGGAGGATAAGAGGGTTCATACCCCTTTCCCAAAGGTATTTGTCCAAAAGTGAACGTAATAGCACAACTGGAGTTTGAACTCACATGCTACGATTCCAGAGTCCAGCACTTTAACCACTACACCATGACCCCCCCCAATCACCCCAATGAGTATCAAGGATATGACTAAATACTGATGGTGAGGTTCCACTTCTGGAGACTTGGGGGAATGCAGAACACTCTTTCATTGCCATTGCTCCCAGGTCCATTCTGGCCCAGAGTGGTAACACCTGATAGGGTCCTAACTATGGATCAAATAGAAATGTTTGACGTTTAAAGTGTGTGCAAACAAATGACTTATGTTAAGTTGACTTGTTAGAAATCAAACTCTTTGACTATTTAACTATGGGTAAACATAACTAATTGAATTATTAGTGATACATAGCAATACTTGCAACCACTTCACTGTGTTGTATATTGACCTTCGACCCGGCCAAACATGCCATTCCAAAGTGATGCACCGGAAGGAAGTGACACATTCCGAAGGCAGTTCTGAGAAGAAATCGCGTAAGCGGGCTGGCTGAAATATGGGACAAGGTAAAAATCCCATGGTACACTCATAAACTGATGCACCGGAAGAGAGTGACCTGTGAACTGCACGGCAGTTATTTCCACTTGATGACGAACAAACATGCCATTCCAAAGATTGAGTGGGCGATTGAACTATTATATAACTCGGTGAAGACAGGAACCCAGTGAGTTGGAGATCAGAGAAGTCAGAGACAAGATGTGGTAGAGAAAGCCACCACCCGGCAGAAGAGGCCCTTGGGACCCCCTGTGAGTTGGAGATCAGACGAGTTGAAGACAAGATGTGGTAGGGAAAGCCACCACCCAGCAGAAGGGGCCCTCAGGACCCCCGATGGAGTTTGGGGACCAGACCAGTTGGTGATAAGATGCAGTAGAGAAAGCCAGCAGAGTGGGCCTCCGGTTGAGCATCAGGAGAACGAGAAAGACACAACGCTGATGGCCATAAGAGTGGGGGTCAATATATTGCAGTCCTGTTCGGTCTCCAACTCTTTCACAGTAAAACCTTGAGTAACCCTTTTCGAACCCTTACAATAAAGTGAGAGGTATATTTTACTAAGAACTATGTCACTCGTCTTTTACTATTGTGCGTGGATATGATTATGCATACAACATTTTATATTATTGAGCTGAGTATACAACAACTGTGTGCAAACAAATAACTGCGTAGAAACAATAGCAATACTAGGGTGCAATTAATTTAGTTCTAACTCATTTAAAAATGTAATTACCTACAAACAATTCATTTACAAATCATATGAATATCCATTTAAATGTCTGCAAACAAATGACTGTGATAATTGTTACTGTTACATAGCAATACTTGAAACCATTCACTTTTGTGCAAACATATAATTAATAGTATATAAAATTATTTGTATAAGATAGAAATACTAGAAACCATTTAACTGTGTAAAAAAAGTAAAAAAAAAAAAAATCAGGCTGGTTTAAAAATGTTATCAACAAAATGTTTACAAATCATATATTCAATATATACGAGGTGCATACAATAAGTTTCCAGACTTTTTTCGTATGGGCTCTTTTATTGATAGTACATACATGAAACTCTACTCCCCTTCGAAGTAATCTCCTCCGGCTGCAATGCACTTGTTGTACTGTTCCAACAACTTCTGAAAGGCCCCATGGAAGTCCTCTTGTGTGAGAGTGTCAATGACCTTCATCACAGCCTCTTTCATCTCCTCAATTGTCTCATAACGACAACCTCTGAGCTTAGGAAATAACCAAAAGTCACAGGGAGCAAAGTCTGGACTATAGGGAGGCTGAGGAACTGTCTTCATGCCCATCTTGGTCAAATAGTCTGTGACAAGGATGGAGCTGTGGACTGGTGCATTGTCCTGCTGGAAATGCTACTGAGTCAATTTGAAGAGTGCTGGCCTCTTCCGATGGAATCTCTTCCTGAACTCCCTTAAAACCTCAACATAGTAACCCTAACTGTTTGGCCAATCAACTCTGATGTATTGACTTCTTTATTCCTCCCACACCATCATCATCCCTCACCGACTCCCTGCCTTCCTTGAATCTCTTATGCCACTCAAAAACTGATGCTCAATTCATGCATTCCATACATTTCTGTGGCATTTTTTCATAGTTTAAAACAGAATTTTATTGCACATCGTTCTTCTAAAGAGTCAGATTGCATTTTATAAATTCACCAGCTGTGACAATCAGGCTTCAGTAGGGTGTATTCCAATTGCTGCTGTAGCTGTTCATTTGAACATGAAATCATAAAAATTGGTCGGTCATCTCATAAGATGTATAGCAATAATATAGTGAATTTTTAAGAGTCTACGATAATTTTAAATGCCCATATGAAAAATGTCTAGAAACTTATCGTATGCACCTCGTATGTATAAAGAGGATTTGGCATCAAATAACCTACAATGGTTGATATGCCATAAAACCAGACCAAATCAAATCCTATATATTTAATACATATGTACAAAAAGGATTTGGTATTTGATAACCTACAATGGTTGATATGCCATAAAACCTGACCAAACCAAATCCTATATATTTAATACATATGAATTAAAAGGATTTGGTATTTGATAACCTACAATGGTTGATATGCCATAAAATCTGACCAAACCAAATCCTATATATTTAATACATATGAATTAAAAGGATTTGGTATTTGATAACCTACAATGGTTGATATGCCATAAAACCTGACCAAACCAAATCCTATATATTTAATACATATGTATAAAAAGGATTTGGTATTTGATAACCTACAATGGTCGATATGCTATCAAAGCAAACCAATAGGTTCCCCTGCAGGTGCAAACGAGTGATAGAAGAAAGTTCTCAAAAAATCAGGTAAAATGTGCACATAGAAATGAGTCTGAATTATTCTTCATCTCTCAGCAAAGGAGAACTTTATGATGACACAAGGAGACAACACAATATGGTGCACAAGAAGAGACACAGCCAGTAACAACATAATGAAATAACAAGAGAGTAGCTGGCCAATGAGAGAGAGAGAGAGAGAGCAGAACATTTACTGTATATGCTAGCATTTTTCATGGCATACATAATAATAACATAACATAATAAATCACAAAGACAATAAAAAAAAGTTTTCATGGGAGCCCACTCATGGTCATGGGGTCAAAAGTAAAGGCATATGTTGCTTATATTTATAAAAAGGAGGGGACCATTTTTCTGACTTTCTACCAAGTCAAAACTGAGATGAAGTTATTTTATAGCCATGCATGAACTGAAACTCAAATGTAACTATCACGAAAAATACTTGATCCCCTTTCACTGTCATTCACTTTCAGGGACACCTCAGGCACATGACCAATAAACTCAGCTCTGCCCCTTTTAAACAAGGGGGAAAGTGGTACTTGGTGGGGGGGTCATAGGAACAACTAAACTTACCCACTCAAAAACCAGTAAACCTCAAACCATGCTGTTTGATAATACAAGAAAATGAGTTTCAATGTAGGAAATGGTTTGGTTGTATTTCATGGCATATCAACCCTAGTGGGGTATTTAATGCCAAATCCTATTTAAATATATGATTTGTAATATCTGAAGTAAGTTCAAGCCATATGACCTCTCTGCCCTAACCCATTTCTGCACAGCCCTGCATATAAAACAACTGTATAAAATTCTATATAGATAGGTTTTATGAATATCTCTACCAACAGCAAGTGATAGTTTTAAGCAATACAATTGTGATTGATATTTTTTTTTTAAAAGTCAAGGTGTATTGATTATTTGAAAAGGATATTGATAGCTTAACAGTAGATAAAAAATTGTTAAGAGGAACAACCATTTTAAACATTCTTTATTGACAGATTAAAGTACGTCAAGCTTTAATCCTCTCCAGTAGACATCAAGTCAATGTCAATCTGTAATATAATTGCCAAGGGATTTCATTTTATATATCTTGCCTTTCGGTTTAGTTAGACTGAGAACCTTTTGCTTAACGCATGGGTTAGTTAGGTGCAACATTAACGCAGGTGTTCACGCGCATGCGCACGCAGAGAATATAACATTCAGAGATGTCAAAATAAAAATCCCAGATAGGAATTGGGACCAGGGTATTTGGCTGACGTGACGCACCGGAAGCGTGAGCTGAGATTTGAGAAAAAGCAGTTAGTTGAGTTCCCGCCTCGGAAGAAGAAGGTTGACTTTCAGAGCTGGGCGAGGCCAGACGACTTTGTGCGCTACGGGCGCTGCACGTTGGTTGGGTTGAAAGTTGACGATGTAAAAGCAGTCAGCATAGAAAGATTGTGTCTCTCTCTCCTCATGTCGAAAAACCTTTAAACTCAAAAAGGTGAATAAAATTTTTGTACCTGAACCAATTTTGTGAATTTCGTGTTTTTAGATTCCCTATGTCTATTTCACATATCTGTATACTATGCGTATGCAACAAATCTGTTTTTTCTTTGGATGATTACAAGGCAATTCTGACCCAGTCAGCTAGGGGTGGGGTAGAATACATCAACTGCATCTCTGCAGAGGGGTAAGACTCCCCCCAATAAGTGTCATGGATATGACATTGAACAATCTGATGGTGAGGCTCCAGTAATGCTGGAGCTTTGGGGAATGCAGAGTACCTCTTTATTGACATTGCTTGCAGGTCCACTCTGGTCTGGAGTGGTAGCACCTGAGAGGGTCCTATCTATAGGTTAAATAGAACTGTGTACTGACGCTAAACTGAATTGTTTGAAACTATTATCAAACTGACTTAATTCAGCATTAAATGACCCAAAAAGGGTTGATATGCCGTAAAACCAACCAACCCACAAGTCAATTCATCATCTGTTTAGCCTACCCATTTTGTTTAGTTAGACAAACAAGCAACCATTATCTGCTGTCACTAATTCTCAATCAGAACCCCAAAATTGCAGATCACCATACCAATACTGTCAATTTTACAAAGTGACTGAGAAAAGGACACATACATCTTTTAATAATTCCTAACAACTTCATTCTTCTTGGAGGTTGTGGACTTACAAACCAGTTGTTTAGGAGGAAAATTTATAATAATAGCCTAATACTAACGTTGCTTACAATTCATACACGGAACAATAGGGTCTCCGACCATCCAACTGTCTGCCTGTCATGACCATGACAAAGTTTTTTCTGTCTATTTGTTTACTCCCCGCACATGATCAGTTTTCATCAATCATGTTCAGCTTCCACAAATGGGACATTCTATTATATTGTCTGAAAAATAATGTCCGATTTTATTAGAGATTTCAGTGTAAAAATCGGCCATTAATTTCCAAATGACCAAATATTTAATTTTTAAAGTGACACTTGCACTTCCATTGCTCTGTACCCAAAGACATTGAGATTATCCCTAGGTTATCACATCACACAATTGTCTGCATGAAATAATACATTATAAACTGATATCTGCTACTTAATACTTATCAAAACTAGTAAGTTTTCTAAAGTGGTAATAAAAATAGATACAATGAGAGGCTCATAAACAAGAATATATTTAATCTAAGAAATCATATCATCAATATCAAAAAATACTTAGGTGCATTGACAAGAAAGAAGAGAATGTTGAAAAGGATTGTTTTAAAAATAAATGCTTTTACTATCAGCAGACAACAGATTTATTAAAGACTGTCTGCTCCTCAAAGGGTCTTGCCTGTATGCAGTCGAGGGTCAAGGAAGACAGAGGAACAAGAGGGAATTATTTGTCTCATTCCAGATTGTATATATTGAATATATGATTTGTAAACATTTTGTTGATAACATTTTTAAACAAGCCTGAGCTGCATTTTCAAAGAAATACAAATTAGAAAAAAAAACCCACTGGACTGATACATGTTACTCGGATTGATTTACTAATCATGAGACTACAGACTTGGGGATATAACTATGTCTAGATGTTTTGAAATATTTAATCAAAAGTGCTTGTTTTTATTATCTATTCAAAGCCTTGCACTGATTATAAATCTGATTTTAAAAAGGGAATGATTCATTCAAAACATCATATGAGCCATCACTTGTTCTTTGCTCTAAAATTAAGAGATATCTTTAAAAAAAAAAAAAAAAAAAAAAAAAAAATCTGTTTGACCTTGCCCAAGATTTTTAGACATAGACATTTCTAATAAATTTAATATATCTAATATATTTGATATAAATTTTAAAAACTATTACTTTCAGGTCCACTCTGAACTGGAGTGATAGTATCTATCAGGGTTCCACTTTTGGGTCAAATAAAACTGTTCAATCTTTGACTTGGGATTGTGTTGAAATTCGAGTAGTCATCTTGTTTCTGGTGGAGCAATACAAGATACGCCTTCTCATTAACAAGGCTGCATCAAGTCGGTAGTCCGTTAATTTGCCATTGTTTATATGTGACTTAGTGGCGTCTGATTGGATAATCTACTTGCTTCCATTTTAGTTGCTTTTGATCGGCTCATTGGCCTAGTGGGTAGAGTGTTCGCCAATGGTCCGGGAGACCTGGGTTCAATCCCAGATCACGTCATACCAAAGACTTTAAAAAATGGTACTTGATACTTCCTCGCTTAAAACTCAGCAATATAAGGTATGTATCAAGGGTAAAGTGGAGCAATCCAGGGAAAGAAGTAGCACCTCCCCCTACACCTTGGTGTAGTAGCTACTGAAAAGGAAGCCTTCTGGTTATGCTCGACTATGATCACCAACTTTACTTACTTACTTCATTGGCTAATTTACTGACAATTTATATATAGCCGACCTTCATAAGAGGTCCCCCCCCACAAACAATCCAACAGATTACTATTAGTGTTAAATAGCAATATTTGAAACCATTTAACTGTGTGCAAACAAACGATTAATATTAAATAGAATTATTAGCATTAAATAACAATATTTGAAAGCATTTAACAGAGTGCAAAGAATAAATAGCAATACTCAAAACTATTTAACTGTGTGCAAATAGACCTGTTAGTATTAGATAGGAATACTTGAAACCATTTAACTGTGAGCAAACAAATGATTAATATCAAATAGAAATATTAGTGTTTGATAGGAATACTTGAAACCATTTAACTGTGAGCAAACAAATGATTAATATCAAATAGAATTATTAGTGTTTGATAGGAATACTTGAAATCATTTAACTGTGAGCAAACAAATCATTTAACAATAATGTTACCTACAAAGTATTTACTTAAAAATCATGTATGTATGTATAAATAATGTGTGTGTGTGTGTGTAAAAGTAAACAGGGTTTGGTATTAGATAACCCACAAGGGTTGATATGAGATAGAAAACAACCAAACAACAATTAAAATAGTTTTCTTGAAGATCAAAAAATATTCATTTATATATACGCGCGCGCGAACGCATATATACGTACAAACATGCACATATATAATATTCAATGGATGTAGAAAAGCATTATGCAATCTAAGAGGATGAAATCAAGCAGCACTGCAAAAACCCCAGTGCTACAATGAAAAATATATAAAATAAAACTGGAATTTTTCTAGTCTGTAGCTGTGTCAGTCCTCTTCTATGGCTGGACTACCAGGGCTTTAATAAACTGTTAGGAGAAAAAGCTAGATGGGAACTTCAAGGATGCTGAATGATGCTTTGATCAAATCGTGGAAGCAGTACCCGACAAAACAGCAGCTGTATTACCACTTGCCTCCCATCTCAGAAACCATCCAAGTATGACAAACAAGACATGTTGGACACTACTAGAGAAACAGAGACGAACTCATAATCAATGTTGTCCTATAATGGACAGCTAGTTTGAATTTAGAAATGTCCTTATCTCAAATTAGTATCGTATTAGGGTAAATCCGTTCCATCTACCCTACTGCTTTAGTCATTGCTAGGGTGTGTGTGTGTGTGTGTATGTATATATATCATCATCATATCGTGCTGGCAGCACGGATATCCCTGACCCTCTCTCGCCACTCCTCCCTATCGTTCATCGCCCTAGGCAGGTCTTCAGGACAACATCCTGTATCCTCACACAGCTGCTGAATGTACGTTCGTGCTGGTCGTCCTGCTTTTGCGCGGCCGTGTGTGGGGATCCATAAGAGTACATCTCTTATGAGTTCATCTCTGCTTCTCCAGCAATGTCCTGCATGTCTGGTTCGCCTAACTTGAATAGATTTCGTGATAGGGGGCAGGTGGCCGTACAGTTGGTGTCTTGTGGGGTGCCGCTGCCAGGACTTGTTGAGGATTGCACGCAGCATTCTTGTGTAATTGCCATCTAGTTTCTTCTCGAGCCGTCTTGTTAGCGTCCATGTAGTGCATCCATATAGCAGTATCGATGTGACCGCTGCCTGGAAGAAACTGCGTTTCATTTTATCGGTCAGGTCCGACTTCCATATAGTCGATAGCCTATTGATAGCTGTCCATGCTTTCGTTAACCTCGTTTCGATGTCCTTTTCGGTTGATTCGACGCTGCTTCCTAGGTACGTGAATTTGTCTACTAGTTTAAGAGGGGTTCCTTCTAGAGTGGAGATGTCCCCCCGTTTGGTTATAGCACATATATTCCGTTTTGTGTGCATTAACATGGAGGCCTATGCTTGCTGCTGCTCGTTCCAGGCTATGCAGAAGTGTTTCGGCTTGGTCAGGTGTATTTGCCAGTATCGCTATGTCATCGGCGTAGTCGGCGTCGGTAATTGTTGTTGCGGGATATCTTCTGCTTCTTTTCTTCGTCAGTTCGAAGCCATTCTCTTTGATTTTGTCAATCGATGTTCTAAGTACGTAGTCTAGACAAATGATAAAGAGATACGGAGCCAGCGTGTCCCCTTGTAGTACTCCTGCTACAATGTCGAAGTATTCTGTGTCTCCATCTGGTGATCGTACTTTTACTTTAGTGTTTCTATAGAGAATCGTTATTGCCGCTACGGTTTCTTTAGGTATGCCGTACGCTAGTAGGATTTGTTCCATCTTTCCTCTGTGAATGGAGTCGAAAGCCTTGGTAAAGTCGACAAATATTAATGTCGCTTGTAGGTTCTTTGCCCGTACACCTTCAAGGATTCTGCGGATGGTTAGTATTTGTGAGGTCGTAGATCTATTTCTTCGGAAGCCATTTTGGTTTTTTCTAAGTATGTTGTCGTTTTTGGGTTCTATGCGGTTTCGTAGTAGGGCATTGTAGATTTTGGCAGCTATGGATGTAAGTGTTATGCCTCGGTAGTTTTTGGCTAATCCGAGGTCCCCCTTTTTAGGGAAGGGGAGTATGCATCCCTTCGTCCATCTATCTATCGGATTTTGATTGTATACTGCGTTGCAGTGTCGGAGCAGTATGTCGTCGAATTGTCTGGTCTTCCATACTTCCGGGGGAATTTCGTCCAGTCCTGCAGCTTTCCTATTTTTAATTTTTCTGAGAACCGAGTCGAGTTCTCCTTGTGTGAACGGTCCAAGTTTAATGTCTAATTGTTTGCTAATTATTCTGGTGATTGGTTCATGCGTTATTTTTGGTGGGTTTCCAAGTAAGTTTTCGAAGTGCTGTTTCCACAGTTTTATTCTTTCTTGTTGGTTTGCTGCTTTAAGTTTTGCTTTGGCTGTGCTCTTTCTTCTGCTCACTTCGTTTATTGTTTGCCAGGCAATTCTAGATTGTCTATCTTCTACCGAGTCTCTGATCTTATCTATCTGATTTTGAATGTATTCTGTCTGTTCCTTTATATATATGCCTGCTAATTGATTTTGTGCCGTTTTTAGTTTTAAGGCATTTGTGTTTGTTGGGTTTTTTCGATAGTTTTTGGAGGCTGTTTTCACTAGTGCACGTTTTTCTCTCACCGCTAAGGTTTCCCATGGGACTCTATATTTAGTTTTAATTTTTGTTGGAATGTATTTTGCTGCTGCCTCAAGGTGTGCATTGACGAAATTTTCGTATTCGTCGTTTGGTGTACTTTT
Source organism: Sepioteuthis lessoniana (assembly GCA_963585895.1). NCBI lineage: Eukaryota > Metazoa > Mollusca > Cephalopoda > Myopsida > Loliginidae > Sepioteuthis > Sepioteuthis lessoniana. The sequence continues at coordinate 12,889 of CAUZXS010001270.1, read as the reverse complement.
TTCCGTCTTTTCTTGTAGTGTTTCGAATCTGTTTCTCAATTCTAATACGTATTTATCTCTGACATCTTTGTTGTTTAATAGGGCCCAGTCATAGTGTTTGGTGGTCGCTGTTCGTTTGGCGTTTTTTCGTAGGCTTAACCGTATTTTCGCTGTGACTATTCGGTGATCGGTGGACACACCCTCAAAAGAGGAGTATGCCTCGCAATTCAATGCACTATTCTTCCATTTCTTGTTTATAAGGACGTAGTCTATCTGAGCTTTAGTATTGTTTGCGTATGTGTATGTCCATAGTTTGCCCTCTCTTTTTTGGTAGTTTGTATTGAGGCATGCTAATCTATTTTCTATCATGAAATCTGTTATATATATAAATATATATATTTATAGAGTGAATGTGTGTTCGTGTAAAACATTGGTAGTTGAAATATGTGGGTAAAAATTTATTATTCAAAATTGCTAATAATCATGGGGAAGGCTTTGGTTTGGTTCAGTTTTATGGCATGTCAGCCCTTGATGGGTTATTTAATGCTAACGTCAGACATTTTGTGAGCAATTATATGGTTACAAATGATTAATAATAATCCTTTGTTAAACAATTATAGCTTTTCATGTTGGTTGTGTTATGGCATCAATTTACTTAATGTCTGTCTTTTTTCCTCCCAAGCAACTTTATGTTTTCAAATAATTAATGATAATTGTCATTTGTAAATAATTATAACTACAAGCAACTGTTCTTAATACAATCAATTTGCACGGTTATATATCTATTCCCCCCCAACACCTCCACACAAGCAGGATGTGACAGAATATCAATTTTTTTAGCAAAGTTTCACTGTTTCTTTTAATTACCAGGTTTGAATTCAGAGTTTTCATTCTCCTAGACTGGTTGCTATCTCCAGATTAAAGATCCCAGTCTGCCTTACTATCTACCAAGAGCTGGATTGGTTTGGTTTTATGGTATATCAACCATTGTAGGTTATTTAATGCCAAATCTCTTTTTATACATATAAACAGTTCTATTTCAAACAATTCAGTTTAGCATAAGTACAGCTTAAATGTTAAACACTTCTATTTAACCCATAAATAATTCCCTACCAGGTGCTACTACTCTGGACTAGAGTGGACGTGGGAGCAATGACAATAAAGGGGTAATCTGCATTCCCCAAAGATCCAGCATCACTAGAGCCTCACCATAAGATCGTTTAGTGTCATATACAGGACACTCGTTGGAGGAGTCTTACCCCTCTGCAGAAATGTAGTCAGTGTATTCTGCAGCCCCAGCTGATTGAGCCACAAAAGCTGATGAAAGAATGTCTGGGTCAACACCTTTCCTAAGGATATTAGCTTTATCAAGAATATAAACTCAGGTCACCATGCCCACTTCCTATGACAATTAACCATTACACTACCAGTGCCTCCTCAGTTATATCAATTTTAAATATTCCTATTTAGTAATGATAATTTATATACAATAATATGGTTTAAAGTAACTATTCCTATCTACTAATGAAAATAATCATCTGTCAGATATGATTTCACATATTTCTATATACAAGAGTTGGCTGAAACATTCATAAGCTGACCAAGATACTCTTATGAAACGTGACGAAATGAGATTCATTTTTCAACATAGCCTCTCTTGCAGTGCACAGACTTCTTCCATTGGTGTGTCAGTGCTTGAATCCCATTGGTCAAAGAAAAATCATTAACAACAGATATGACATCATTTGAAGTTCTCAACCCACCTACAATGCACTTACAATTTTTTTTAAACAGATCTATTACAGATCTCTATTTGACCTATAGATGGTATCCAAAAAAGCACTACCACCTGTTAGTAATAGCAATGAACAGGGTTACTGCACACTCCCCTGAGTAACAGAACTGAAGCCTCATTATTGGGTGCAGTTTAGTATCCTACCCAGTACACTAATATAGTACTGCTGATTCAAATTAAAAAAAGACGGGGCCTTTTTAATAGTTACTAGACCAAGGTGTAGAACGGTGCTACTCCTTTCTCTGGATTGCTCCACTTACTCTTGATCCATACCTAATAATGCAGTGTTAAGCACGGAGGTACCAAGTACCATTTTTCAAACCCTCAGTAATAATTGAGCTGGGATTGAACCCCAGCCTACTGGGCCATTGACAAACACTAACCATTCTGACAATGGCTATCTGCAACTATTGCATTGTTTTCACATCCTTTTGTTTACACCTCGTCTTTTTCAGGTCGTTCAGCTATGAATACTGAGGGACAAATAAAGCTGAAACTTTTGGTCCAGTTTGGGAAAATTTCATCGCAAACATTTGAAATGCTTCAGAGAGTGGATGGAGATAACACCATGTCCCACACACATTTTTGAGTAGCACAAGAGGTTCAAAGAGGGGCGTGAAAAATGACTCCAGGTGTGAGAGACCTTCAACAAGCGGGACTTGTGTCAACACTGGGCAGGTAAGGCAGGTGGTATGTGGTGAGTGTCAGTTGACTGTTTAAATGATTGCAAGTCAGTTGGATATGAAAAAGGACAGTGTTAAGGAGATTATCACTGAAGATTTGGGCATGTTTGAAAAGACATGGGACTGGGTGTGCATATGGTAGTTCCTGCCTGAGAGGAACTTCGCAATACTGGAACAACCCCTATTCACCTGATCTTGCTCCATGTGACTTTTCCCTTTCCCCAAGCCCAAGGGGATCATCAAGGGGACCCATTCTGAAGGCATGGAAGCCACCAAGAGAGCTGTAATGATGGAGTTTGGGGGTATCCTAGAAAAGTCCTTCCAACGGTGCACAAGAGCATATCAGAGAAGGATAAGAAATACATTAGATTCAAGTTGGGGGAGATTATTTTGAAGAGGAAACCATTTAGTTTGTTTGGAATTGAAATAAATTGTTTGAGACACCTGCTGTTTGTTTCTTTGTTTAATGGCATATCAACCTTTGTAGGTTATTTAATGCCAAAGCTATTCTCCTAGAAGAACAGTAGTAGTACTATTTAACCCATAGCTGGGAGGATAAGGGGGTTCATACCTTTCCCAAAGGTATTTGCCCGAAAGTGAACATAATAGCGCGACTGGAGTACGAACTCGCTTACTACGATTCCGCAGTCCATCACTTTAACCATTACACCACGAGGACACCCCCTGAGACACCTGCCCTGTTACTTTTGTATAGATTGAAGAACCAGAAGGACAATAATTCCTCCAAACACCAAACAAAACCCAAAGGCCTAAAAAGACAAGATATTAAGGAAGCAAAAAAAATGACAATATTTTATGGACAATAAAGAAACAAAACAGCTGAAAAGATTCATAATAAAAGGAAGACAAACAATTTTTAAAAGGAAAAAGAATTTTTTAAAAATGTGAAAAAGAGAAGACCACATGCCAGAAAAAGTCAGGAAAATACTATCCATTAATAATATGAAAATATAATGACTGTTACAAAAATATTTAAAACAATAATGAAAATATATCAACAGAAATAATAACAATATTTCTAAGACGAAAAGACAGTGAGAGAAAAGGAAGAAATAGAAAGAATCATAATAAAAAGAATGATAATAAAAAGAAGAAAATTAAAAAGACAATAATGAGGACAAAGAAAAAAAATTAACAGAAAAATTGATGAAGAATGTGTCCTGAGTCACCAACTAAACTAGCAGACCATTATATAGTTCAATTGTAATAGAAAGACACTGTATATGTCAAGGTCTAATAGATAGTAAGAAGCTGCAAATGAAAACATGCCTCTGATAAGGAGAAAGGCCATGGAAGATTATATATATGAAAAGACACACATGGCAAGCAGACATCAGAAAGTGAGATCAAGGCAGCAAGTAATATTTGGAGACAACTAGGTAGTGGTTTGAACAGAGAAGATATATTGCTAACACAGTTGGGGTAAATTGAATTCAACTAACATGCCAGTTCCATGGACTAAAAAAATGAAAGGAAAACACAAGTAATAATAAGCTTTGTGAAATTATGAAAAAACTGGTTAGTTGTGTTCTTTTTCTAACTTTCCTGTCACAGATTATCTGCCACAACAGAAGAAGCAAGCGTCCAAATTAAAGAGTTTAAAACACATTGAAATCTCCATTTCTATAATAGATATCCCAATTCTGTTACAATTATCATTGGGTGCCCCATAATTCTGACCTTGTGCCACAACTAAGCTAACCTTAATAAATAACTATTGTTCTTGGTGGCACCTCTTATGGTGCATTAACAAACAAGCTAGATTAACAAACCAATGTTAGTGAGGTCAATTCTCACTGGGTGCCACACACAACTAAGCTATGCATAGTAAAAAAAAACTCCTGGATGACACTCAAAGATAACAAAAACAACATACCCAAAAAGAAGACCAAAGAATGCATCAATAGACAAAGTAAAAGTAAAGTTGCCAACCGTAGTCGAGGACAACCAGAAGGCTCCCTTTTCAATAGCTACTACACCAAGGTGTAGGAGAAGGTGCTACTCCTTTCCCTGAATTGCTCCACTTTACCCTTGATATGTACCTTATGTTGCTGAGTGTTAGGCAAGGAGGTATCCAGTACCATTTTTAAAGTCTTTGGTATGACATGATCTGGGATTGAACCCAACCATTGGCGAACACTCTACCCACTAAGCCAATAGAAATACTATCACAAAAACAAGTATAAAGAGAACAGTCCAGATAGTTTTTGGAATAATAAAAGTTTTATTGTATAATTTAAGAAAATAAACTTGTTATTTGCAGGTGTTTTGGGGGCGGGTTTTAGAGCTGTATATGAAACATATTGGAGGTGCACATAGTGTAAAAGTTATATTGTAGGAAATGGGTATGATGACCTGAGTTCAAATCCTAGATAAGATAGCCCAGTTGACTGCAGCTCTAAAATACACTGACTGCATATCTGTAGAGGGGTAAGACTCCCTTAATGAGTGTACTGGATATGACATTAAACAATCTGACAGTGAGACTCCAGTAATGCTGGAGCTTTGGGGAATGCAGATTACCCCTTCATTGCCATTGCTCCAAAGTCCACTCTGACCCAGAGTGGTAGCACCAGGTAGGGTCCTATCTATGGGTCAAATAGAATAAATTGTGTGCAAACAAATGTCTGAAGCTAAATTGTGACTGTTATATAGTGATACTTGAAACCATTTAACTGTGTACAGTGCTTCGGCTCATTTAAGAATGTTATCTACAAAACAAGTTTACAAATCATCAATATAATCTAATATATATGTATAAACAGGATTTGGCATTAAATAACCTACAAGGGTTGATATGCCATAAAACCAAACCTAGATGAGGCTGTTCGCAGTTTACATAGTGCTGATACTCTTGGGAAAGATATGAATTGAACTCCTCTTCCTCCATCCATGGGTAAATAGTAGAATAGACTAGGCTCTTTTACCTTAGGTATGGCAACCAGTCTAGAAGGAAAACTAAATTCAAACCTCTGCTTAAGTGATCTTGTATTATATCCTGCTTGTGAGAAGAGGTTGGGCGAATACACATGTATGAAATATAGATATAATGCTAGACACCTCCCCATAGGATAATGGTTAATATGCTCAAATTTCAAACCATTACTAAAATAGTGAGTTTGATTCTCACTGGGTGCCTCAGACTTATGCTCAATGAAACAAAATTGAGTAAATACTTATTAGGATATATTTCCATGGATTAGTGGTTAACTCACTAATCTCAAAGGATGATTAAACTCACTAATACGGTAATGAGTTTAATGGGTTTCCTACTACTTCTTGCCTTGTACTGTACTAATCTAAGCCTATGAACATTCCTGACCATGGTTTATATATTTACCCAACCCCTACACCATAGATAGGATGGGATACGAGGCCAAATTTTAAGCAGAGTATGTACTTACCAACCCCTCTGCATGGGCAGGATGTGACACAAGGTCAATTTTAAAGTCGAGTTAAACAGGTTTGAAGTCATAGTTTTCCATCTCCTAGACTGGTTGCCTAACCAAGGCTGAAGAACCCAGTCTGCACTACAATCTACCCATAGCTGGAGGGAGAATAATCGGATTCCTAACCTTTCCAAGAGTATTAGTCCTATGTGAAATGTAGTCAGCCTTGTCCAGGAATTGAACAAGTCACTATGTGCATTTCCTATGACAAACATTATGCCACGGGCACCTCATTTTTAAGCAGAGTAAAGCTGATTTGAATTTAGTTTCTCTGCTCCTAAACTAGTCATCACCTGATCAAAACTAAAGAACCAAGTCTTCCTTACAATTAGCTAGGGCAGGGGACAGACGGATTTATGCTTTTTTCCAAGGGCATGAAGAGAAATGCAAACAACTTCATCCAGGATTTGAACTCTGGTTGATAATTTTATTTCCTACAATGATAATCATTACACTATACATGCCTCCAGTTCACTAGGTTTCCCACTACTTCTTTCACTCTGTTAGCAGGGCTTAGAATACACTGACTGTATCCCTTACAGAAGGGTAAGACCCCATCCAAAAAAAGAGGGTGCCTTGATATAACACTCAACTGCATCTGATGGTGAATTTTCAGTTCTACAGCTTGAGAGAGTGTGAAATAAGGTCCACTCTGAGCTTAGTGAATAGTATCTTTTAAGGTCCTGTCTATGGGTCAAGTAGATTGGTTTGAAAATTATTTCTATTAAATAGGAATACTTGATGCCTATAACTGTGTACAAATTATTTATATTAAGAATACTTGAAGCTATAATTGTTAACAGAGGAATATAATCATTAGTAACTTGAAAACCTGTGTATGAATAAATTATTATTTAAATACAAGCAGTTACCGAAAACCAGATAATTGAGTTTAAATTATAAGTATTAGATAACATTACTTGAAGCCGTACAACTGTGTACAAATTATTTGCATTAAATAATTATATGACATCAAGAATTCCTACATGCAAAACCTTCTAAAAAAACAATAGCACAAAAAACAAATATAAATGTACAATCTATATATAATTCCTTAACTTTTAGGCATAAAATAACCCAGATAGGTTGACATGCAGTTAAAAATCACTACTTGCTACTTCATGTTGTATTAAGCCTATGAACATTCCCCCCATGGAGCAGGGGATAGCTGGATAATTCCAAAGACAATTATTATTTTAGGGAGTTGAATCTTCAACAGTATTCTCCCTACAACTGATCTTGTCCTGTACTAAACTAAGCCTGTAATATTCTCCCCATAGAGTAGTAGTTAACCTGCTAATCCCAAAGACAAATACAAAGGTTCACACAAATTTATTCATATATCATACTGGCCTCATCAACCAACAGCTTACTGACACCGGTCAATGTCTACCTTTATAAATTTTCATTAGCAAAGCCAAAAAGCCATAATATATATTATGACTATTTGCATTGTAACCAACAGTTCATATTACTGTCCACATTAGTTATTTTACTTGTGACAGTAAAGGCTGGTGTAGAGTCAGCCAGACATTTGGAATGAGCGGATAACAGAAGAATGGTGCATCAATGTACTATAGATATTCTGAACAACACCTTTCAGATTTTGAATTCAGAGTTTTTCCTTCTCCTAGACTAGTTGCCTAACTAAGGCTTAAGACCCCAGTCTAGCCTACTATTCTACCCATAACTTAAGGGTGTGAAAGAAATGGATTCATGCCTTTTGTAAGCACATTAGCATGAAGTGAAATGCAAGCAACTTCATCCAGAATTTGAACTCAGTTTATTGCGTACATTTCCTTATGATGATCCCACCATACCCACACCCTGTACACTTACCTAGGTATATCAGTAAGTGCATGCCCTAATGATAAGATAAATTATTTTACACAAAATATATTGATTTTCTGAACATAATCACCTTCCTTGTCAATGCACTTACAAGAGGTTCATGCAGAAAAAAGCATCATTTGGTTATTATGCTATTAATATACATAAAATAAATAAATAAATAAAAAAGAATTAAAAAATAAATTAAAGATCAGAAAGATAAAAAAAACAAAAACAAGAAAATAAAACAGTCAAGCACTATCCAGTGATTGGGAGGAAGGTTTGAGGCAGAGTGATTAATGACCTGACCTGAAGCCTTGAAGTAAACAAATTCAAACTCCAATCTTTCTCTTACATCCACTTTCAGACTGACACCCTTGCCTTTGAGAAAGGTATGAACCCCCTTATTCTCCTAGCTATGGGTTAAATCATATCACTGTTGTTCTTCTACAAGGATGGCTTTGGCATTAAATAAATCCTAAAGGTTGATATGCCATCAAAACAAAGAAACCAAACCATACCTATACAGTGAGTCGACATATAATTGGAAATGTTGCAAAATAATTTCAGACTCATAGAGTGAGCATTTCAAGTCAACTTTCAAAGCAATCTAATCATTATTTATATGCAAAAGAAATGCCTGTCCAAAAAGTTTATAACCTCCATAGCGAGTTAAATCCTCAATGGATGACCCAATTTCTACCTTTGTGCTGTACCAAGTTAACCCTTGAAAATATCAATAAAAACAATGTCATGGAAAGATATGCCATTTTATCAAAACATTATTTACTAACATTAAAAGTAAACATCAAACAAATGCTACTCAAACAAGTGTCCTTCAGATTACAGTGATTAGAAATTTTAGACTGCTTTGTAAACAAGTGTTATTTTATGGTATTTATCTCTTGTACCAGGGAAGTCAAAAGTTTAATAATATATTTTGCCACGTGTCAGTTTGTGCATATATATGTAATAGTAGGAGCTCTCAATCAGCTGGGGCGGTAGAATACTCTGACTACATCTCTGCAGAGGAGTAAGACCTCCCACTCCCAATGAGTGTCCTGGATATAACACAAAATAATCTGTTGGTGAGGCTCCAGTCCTGGAGTTTTGGGGAATGTGGAGTACCCCTTCATTGCCATTGCTCCCAGGTTCACTCAGACCCAGAGTGGTAGCACCTGAGAGGGTCCTAGCTATGGGTCAAATAGAACTGACTGACATTTAAACAGTGTAGAAACAAATGACTGGGGGTGTCCTCATGGTGTAATGGTTAAAGCAATGGACTGCGGAATCGTAGTACACAAGTTCGTACTCCAGTCGCGCTATTACATTCACTTTTGGGCAAATACCCTCGGGAAAGGTATGAACCCCCTTATCCTCCCAGCTATGGGTTAAATAGTACCACTACTGTTCTTCTTGGAGAATAGCTTTGGCATTAAATAACCTACAAAGGTTGATATGCCATTAAACAAAGAAACCAAACCAAACCAAACAAATGACTGTCTAATTAAATAGTTAGTGATACACAGCACACTATTAAATAGTTCCAAGTATTGCTAATAAATGGGTGATGTTGAATTGAATTATTGGTATTACATAGCAATACTTGGAACTATTTGGCTGTATGCAAATGAATGAATAGTATTGAATAGAAGAATTAGTATTAGATAGCAACAGTCGAAACCCTTTAAGGGTGTAGAAACAATAGCAATACTAATGTGCAAACAAATTAGTTCTAACTCATTTAAAAATGAAATTACCAACAATCTATTCATTTACAAATATATCCATTCAAATATATACAAACAAAAGACTAATGTTAAATTATTCCTGCTACATAGCAATACTTGAAACCATTTAGCTTTGTGCAACAAATGATTGATAGTAAATAGAATCATTCGTATTTGATAAAAATACTTGAAACCATTTAACTGTGTGGAAAAAAATGAGCTCGGGTCATTTAAAAACATTAACAAAATGTGTTCACAAATCATATATATTTACCATATTTGGCAGCATATAAGGTGCACTTTTTTTACTAAAAGTATCTTTTAAAATTCCCCTGCATCTTATACACCATGTGTAGGTTTAAAATTCATAATAGTCAGCCAAAATTAGCTACCTGGCAAGTCTTATTAGCTTAGACTTTAGAGTAACTTTCATCTACCTGTTGTCATTATTCAAAAGGTTTTATGCAGATTAAGAATGAGATCATTGATAATATTCATTATATTAATTTCATCACATTTAATATTAGTACTTTCTTTCACTAAAATTTTTACTTGATTTACCCTGCTGAAAATTAGGTGCATCTTATATGATGTCAAATTTGGTAACATATATGTATAAACAGGATTTGGCATAAATAACATACAAGAGTTAATAAGCTATAAAATATAACCAAACCAAAATAGTTTGACTAAAGAGAAGAGAGTCCATTTGGCTTGATTTCAGATTTTTTCTTCAACTAGAACAGTTGTCATACCAAGTTTAAAGAGCCTAATTTGCCTTACAATTTACTGATAGCTAGAGGAAATCTTCATACCTTTCTCAAGGGGAATACAAAACAGCCTCAGCCAGAATTTAATAACTGTTACATGATGAGTGCCTTCTTTCACGTGATCAAAGCAGTTCAAGAGGTGTATGGTGCCTGTGGTTGGTAGTATTGTGATAGTTGGTGAGCTGACACGTTGTACATTGCTGTGTACTCTCTGTGTGATTTGAAAGCCGCATAGACAAACATGGAACAGTTTAATTCATAAATTTATGCTTCAAGTTCAAACTGGACCCTAACATTGCCAACACAACCAAAAACATTTGTAAACATGTTTATTTCATGTTATTTATCGAGAGTACTAGTTTTGCAATATTTTGGTATCTGCTAATATGCAGTGCATATATTACATGATCAAAGCAGTTCAAGTTATGGAAGTTGTGACTGGTTGTATCTTGATAGATGATGTGCTGTGATTGTTAGTATGGTAGATGGTGGTTGACACATTGTGGTTGGTTAGGTGGGTTTTATGATATATCAACCTTTATAGGTTATTTAATGCCAAATCCATTTTAATATGAATAATCAGTTCCATTTCAAATAATTCAGTTTAGCATGAGTACAGTTTAATCATTAAAAACATTTCTATTTCAAGTAATTCAGTTTAGTCAAACAGTTCTAATTCAAACAATTCAGTTTAGCGTAAGTACAAGTTCAATGTCAAAACAATTCTATATCAAACAATTCAATTTAGCATAATTATGCAGTTTAGATATCAAAACAGTTCTATTTCAAGTAATTTAGTTTAGCATAAGTACACAGTTTAGTTCTATTTGACCCAACGATAGGACCCATCAGATGTTAGCATTCTGGGCCACAGTTAACCAGGGAGTGATAGCAATGAAAGAGTACTCTGCATTCCTCAAAGTTCCAGCATCATTGGAACCCCACCATTAGATTGTTTAGTGTCATATCCAGGACACTCGTTGGGGGTGGGGTCTTATCCCTCTGCAGAGATGCAGTCTGTATATTCTACAGCCCAAGCCAACTGGGCAAGACGTGTTGTGTGTTGTATGTAATTTGAAAGCCACACAGATGAATGTACAACATAATCTAATTTTAAAAAACTTGCCTTACAAATTCATAGCGGGTCTGAACATTGTGGAAGTAACCAAAACCATTTGTTGTATGAAAGGTTAAAGTGCAATTAATCACTGTACAATAACAAGATGGTTCAAGAAATTCTACTCGGGTTACAAGAACTTCAAGCAAGGTCAGGTAGGCCTAAAACTGAATTTCAAGGCCATGCTCCAAGCCAGAGAGGTATATCCAGTGAGTAGCAAACAGGGAGTATCAGGTTATTCTGACATCTCATAATCTTGTATAGTTTGTCACAAGCATGTGGAGCTGCTGAATTATACCTCATGTTACCAAAATATTGCAAAACTTCTGATTCAATCTGGTAGTTCACCACTTTATCATATTTACCCAACCCCTCCGCTTGGGCAGGATATGACACAAGGTCAATTTTTAAGTGGAGTTTAACAGGTTTGAATTCAGAGTTTTCCTTCTCCTAGACTAGTTGCCTAACCAAGGCTGAAGAGCCTAGTCTGCCCTACTATTTACCCATAGCTGGAGGGAGAATAATTGGATTCATACCTTTCCCAAGGGTATTAGTGCTATGTGAAATGCAATCAGTCTTGTCCAGGATTTGAACTCGTGTCGCCGTGTTCATTTCCTACGACGATAACAATTACACCACGGGCACCTCCACCACTTTATCAATAATGATCTTATATCAAATTTCTTATCTCACAGTGAGTGAATAAACCATATGTGTTTCTTACTGATTCCAATCCATACTAAAACCCTTCAAGTAATATGAAAACATATCAAAGAAAATTGTCAGATCTTCCACGTGCTCAAAAAGCACCAGGACTCAAGCTATATTTACCAAAACAGAAATAAACAATGAATGAAACGTTCATTTCTTTTCAAAATTGTTCCATGGAATTTGAGTCCCTATTGGCAGGGCTTAAAATACATTGACTGCATCTCCTAAAGAGGGGTTAATAAGAAGCACCCACCCAAAGGAGTGTCTAGAATATCACACTAACCTGTAATTGAAGGAAATATTTAAAAACTCAAATGTTAAAACATTCTAATTGCACTAGACAATGTGGAGAAGGTCAGAAAGTAGATGTATTGATGGTTCCCACCCTCACTCTTTCACATCAATATATAAATATCATTCTCCCATTTCTTGGTGATGCAAATTTAACACTTAGGTTGGTAGAGACTACAGTAATAATATTTAAGCTAACTTGTAGAGTAAAAGAATAGACAAAAGGATATATAGGGATTGCATATTACTTCAATTAGTCAATTTATCCCATCTCCTTTCCCCTTCAGCTGAATATTCAAGATGTCCCTTTCCCTTGCTTCTTATCCACTTTTTTTTTCTTTTTTTTTTTTTTTTTTTCATCATACAACGTGTGGAAGCACGTGCAATACCCTAGCCTCATCAGCCGCCAACCAGGGTGATAACACAGTTTCGGTAGCTCAAAAACTGTGTTATCACCCTTCAATTAGTCAATTTATCCCATCTCCTTTCCCCTTCAGCTGAATATTCAAGATG
>CAUZXS010001269.1:7500-37033 GCA_963585895.1 Sepioteuthis lessoniana | reverse complement strand
GCATGTATAAGCTTACATACACATATATAGAGAAAAATGTAACACATATATAAACATAGAAACATACCCGCACACACACAAACACACGAATATATATATACATTTTGATCATATATATACATACATATGCATACACTTCGATATATACATATTTGTATGAAACATCTGATAAATGCACATACACAGATATAAGTATACGAACAAATATACATTTAAACATATTTACACATGATATATACCGATACAAATAAACGCACGTACATAAATATATATATCCGTTTATAAGTAAACGTATCAATGTATATATATATTTACACACACACACACACACACACACACACACACACACGCACACACACACGTATATATACTTATTCTTACGTACATAGAAATGGTTATCCTGGTAGGGAATGAAATGCACACGGAAACCCGAGTTCAAATCTTTGATGTGCTGTTTGCGTTTTCCTTTGTGCTAATATATTTGGGAAAGATTTGTATTGTACTATTTTCTCTACAGTTAAAGGTAAATGGTAGGACAGATGGGACTTTTTGGCCTTGGTACGGTAACCGGTCTAGGAGAAAGAAAAGTCTGAATTCTAATCTGTTGAACTCCGTTCAAAAATTGACCTTGTGCCACATCCTGCGGAGAGGTTGACAAATACATATATAAACCTACACACACATATACAGACACATACATTTACAAACTCACATGAATATACAAACATGTATTCACATACATATTTACATATGCATGTATATTTATACACACATACACATTCACACACATATACATACATAAGATTACACACACACGCACACATATATATATATACATGTATATTTACATATGCCTATATATACTCCCAGTTATGGGTTAAATAGTGCCACTACTGTTCTTCTAGGAGAATGGCTTTGGCATTAAATAACCTACCAAGGTTGATATGCCATTAAACAAAAGAAACCAAAGAAACGTATATATACATATACATATATTTATACACATATATATATAAGATTATACATGCACACATATACATATACATGTATATTTACATATGCTTATATATACATATACATATATTTATACACATATATTTACACCCATTCATATATACACATATGCACATATATACACATATATTTCTTTTATACACATACAAATATATATATATATTTATATATATATATGAATACGCATTTATTTGTGTGTATATATATATATATATATATGCATGCACATACCTATATATACATACATATATGTATATACATATAGATATATATACACATTCGCCAATGGCCCGGGAGACCTGGGTTCAATCCCAGGTCGAGTCATACCAAAGACTTTAAAAATGGAACTTGATACCACCTTGCTTAACACTCAGCATTATAAGGTACGGTTCAAGGGTAAAGTGGAGCAATCCTGGGAATGGAGTAGCGCCCTCCCCTACACCTTGGTGTAGTAGCTATCGAAAAGGGAGCCTTCGGGTCACCCTCGACTATGGTCGCTAACTTTACTTACTTAACTTATATACATACTCATATATACACATTGGCTTAATGAGTAGAGTGTTCGCCAATGGTCTGGAAGACCGGGGTTCAATCCCAGGTCGAGTCATACCAAAGATTAAAAAAATGGTACTTGATGCTTAACACTCAGCATTATAAGGTATAGATCAAGGGTAAAGTGGAGCAATCCAAGGAATGGAGTAGCGCCCTCCCCTACACCTCAGTGAATTAGCTATTGAAAAGGATCCTTCGGGTCACCCTCGACTACGGTCACCAACTTTATTTATATACGTATATAGATACATATACACACCCATACACACATATATTCACCGACACATACATATATTTTTATATACACAGACATATATGTATGTATATTCACACATATAAACGCACAGATATATATATATATATGTGTGTGTATTGCCAATTAATTTGGAGAATGCTACTATAACCCAGCGAGATTTTTATTAGAGCAATGTACCTAAAGTACACTGAAATCTTTCTGTTTTAATTTATATGTATATGTATATGCATATGTAAATATGTTAATGTATATATAAATGTGTATAGATGTATATAAATAGATGTGTATATATATTTATATATATGTGTATATATATATATATGTGTATATAAGCATTGTTCAGGACTTGTTCAGGATTGCACGCAGCATTCTTGTGAACAAGTCCTGGCAGCAACACCCCACAAGACACCAACTGTACGGCCACCTGCCCCCTATCACGAAAACTATTCAAGTTAGACGAACCAGACATGCAGGACACTGCTGGAGAAGCAGAGATGAACTCATAAGAGATGTACTCTTATGGATCCCCACACATGGCTGCGCAAAGGCAGGACGACCAGCACGAACGTACATTCAGCAGCTATGTGAGGACACGGGATGTTGTCCTGAAGACCTACCTAGGGCGATGAACGATAGGGAGGAGTGGCGAGAGAGGGTCAGGGATATCTGTGCCACCAGGGCGATATGATGATGATGATATAAGCATATAAATGCGCATATATATGTATATGAGCGTATATATATGTATTTGTATATATTTTAACAGAGTTAGGTGTCACTAATTCACTTTGTGGGTTTGTGGCGAACCAAAGGCGATATAATTTGGAGAGTGCTCAATATCTGTGATAGAGTTATACAAAATAATAATAATAATAATAATAATAATAATAATAATAATAATAATAATGTATTTATTGATGTACATAGGTATATGTGTATGTATATGTTTATGTGTGTATATATATGTATATATTTGTATATGTGTATATACATGTATATGTCTATGTAAGTATAAGAGTATATATATATATAAGCATATATAGGAATATGTGTAAATATATGTGTATATATGTATATCTGTATAATATGCACAGGCATATGTGTATATACATACATATGTATATGTATATGTATATGCTACATCATTTAATTAAAAAATAAAATTAAAATCATTCTTGTTGCTATGGAGACAACTATGAAATGGAATTTGTATTATGCACATTTTCCTAAATCGAAAACAATATAAGAATGCATTTAAGTTACACAGGTATGCATATATATTTACACACACATATACATACATAAGATTATACATACACACGTATACATATACATGTATATTTACATATGCCTATATATACATATACATATATTTGTACACATATATTTACACTTATTCATATGTGCACATAGGAATATATATATATATATATATATATATATATATATATATATATATATATATATATATATATATATATATATATATTCCTTTAATAAAAACAAAAAACCGGTCACACTAGTATTATAAATCTATTTCCATCCCGTTATGAATCAATAACACACAAAAAAAAAATAACCGAACTTCTTCAGATCCAATGGATGAATTTATTGCTCTGTGATGTTAGTTTCTTTGAGCTCTTTAACAGGAAAATTTAAATGTTCATTGTTGAATGATTTTATTGTCCAGACGGAATTATTCCCGAGTCCGGTTTAACTGGACTGAATAACACATAATATATATATATATATATATATACTTTTATTAATCCTTTATTTTTTATAATTCTTAGTGTATGGTGTAATTTGCTAACATGCTGAGTTCGAACTCTCGAACTAATACCCTTGGAAAGTTATGAACATCATTATTTACCCGATTATAGGTTAAAAAGTATATTTATTGTTCCTTTTACAAGGATGGGTTTGGCATAAATAATCCACGAAGGTTGACATGCCATTAAACAGACTATCTAAACTCAACCAGATAAAAGTACCGACACTTTTCAAAATGAAATTCGATGTTTAATCATTAATTATTGTCAGAAATGTTTAATTTGTTAATGACGAAATCGACATGGCGGAATACTGGTAAAGTCCGTGGGCTTCTTTGAAAAAAGAAAACCTTTGCTACGTATGCCGGGTTCAAATGTAGTTAATGTTACAAACGTTTGTAATGACAGCTTTATTTTCCCCTTCTTTTAAAATTATCACGGTTTCTTTTATTCCCTACTTAGTATCCTAATTTTCTGTGTCACTTGCAAAGATTGTCCAGAAAGTATCCAACCATTTAATTTTAACCCCCACCTCAAAAAAAAAAAAAAAAAATTGCATCTTTGGAAAAAGAAGGTTTTACCCCTCCACCCCAACCCTTGTGAAATCACATTTATCCCAATGTTCCTTTCCTCTTTTCAGAATTGTTTGCAAAGTCTTCTTTTTGGATGGTGATTAGCTGTCTCCTGAGGCAATATTGTTATATATATATATATATATATATATATATATATATATATATATATATATATATGTGTGTGTGTGTGTATGTATCACTGAATAGAAAGTGAAAATTTACTCAGTCCTTGAGAATGCTTTGGCTTTATTTCTTTGTTTAATGTCATATCAATTCCTAATGCGTTATTTAATTAATTTGTAAAGGTTTGGTTTGATTTGGTTTCTTTGTTTAAGGGCATATCAAATGTCGGAGGTTATTTAATACCAAAACCATCCTTGTAGAAGAACAGTAGCAGAAGTATTTAATCCATAGCTGGGGTGTGAGGGGGGGGAATAAGTGAGTCCATACTTTTACAAAAGGGCATTAGTCTGAAAGTGAACGTGATAGAATGGCTGGAGTTCGAACTCGCTTACTATAACGTCGCTGTCTAGCACGTAAGACAGTACGTCATGCTGACTCTAAATGCAACGCTCAAACAATACATTAGTTCCTTTCTTAGTGGCATATTACTGTCCTTTCAATAACGACACAGGAATGTGTCTGTTTATGCAGATGTAGTAAGATATTCTATGATTGGCTGAAAAGTTAGATCAAAGCCGCTTATTCAATTCTCGTGATATCTAAAATGGCTAATAACCTTCCAGACAAGGGTTATGTTCTGGAATGATGGAAAGTTTGGATATGTTTGTTTGATTAATCTTGGTATGATATAATAGGTTACATAAAGAGTTTGTATTTAAGTGATTTGCAATGCATTTTTCTACTCAAATAATTTGCGATGCATTTTTGTTGTTAAATGATTTATTTTGCATTTCTATAGTCAAATAATTTGTGATGCATTTCTATAGTCAAATAATTTGTGATGCATTTCTATAATCACATAATTTGTGATACATTTCTATAATTAAATAATCTGTGATGCATTTCTATAGTCAAATAATTTATGATGCATTTCTATAGTTAAGTAACTTGTGATGCATTTCTATAGTCAAATAATTTGTGATGCATTTCTACAGACAAATAATTTATGATGCATTTCTATAGTCAAATACTTTGCAATGCATTTTTCTACTCAAATAATTTGTGATGCATTTTTGTTGTTAAATGATTTATTTTGCATTTCTATAGTCAAATAATTTGTAATGCTTTTCTATAGTCAAATAATTTGTGATGCATTTCTATAATCACATAATTTGTGATACATTTCTATAATTAAATAATCTGTGATGCATTTCTATAGTCAAATAATTTATGATGCATTTCTATAGTTAAGTAACTTGTGATGCATTTCTATAGTCAAATAATTTGTGATGCATTTCTACAGACAAATAATTTATGATGCATTTCTATAGTCAAATACTTTGCAATGCATTTTTCTACTCAAATAATTTGTGATGCATTTTTGTTGTTAAATGATTTATTTTGCATTTCTATAGTCAAATAATTTGTAATGCTTTTCTATAGTCAAATAATTTGTGATGCATTTCTATAATCACATAATTTGTGATACATTTCTATAATTAAATAATCTGTGATGCATTTCTATAGTCAAATAATTTATGATGCATTTCTATAGTTAAGTAACTTGTGATGCATTTCTATAGTCAAATAATTTGTGATGCATTTCTACAGACAAATAATTTATGATGCATTTCTATAGTCAAATACTTTGCAATGCATTTTTCTACTCAAATAATTTGTGATGCATTTTTGTTGTTAAATGATTTATTTTGCATTTCTATAGTCAAATAATTTGTAATGCTTTTCTATAGTCAAATAATTTGTGATGCATTTCTATAATCACATAATTTGTGACACATTTCTATAATTAAATAATCTGTGATGCATTTCTATAGTCAAATAATTTATGATGCATTTCTATAGTTAAGTAACTTGTGATGCATTTCTCTAGTCAAATAATTTGTGATGCTTTTCTACAGTCAATTAATTTCCTGTTAATTTATTTATACGCATTTAGCGTTTGCTGTCTCACTATATATGTGATAGATTACAATACATGAAAATCTTGACTTATTTGTTAAATAAATTCAATATTTTGGTTTACTTAAACAAGGAGTGATTAATAGCGTCCAATGGGACACTAAACTGCATCTGATGGTGAAACTCCAGTTCTGGAGCTCTGGGGAGTGCAAAGTACACCTTCATCGCCATTACTCTCAGATCCGCTTTGACACGGGCTGGTTGTATTTGTTAGAGTCCCATGTATGGGTAAAATATTTCTGTTTGAAAATTATTCGTTTTCGATCGGACAACACGCAAAAAAAAAAAAAAAAAAAAAGATTTAAGAAATAACTACACAAAAATGTAAATATGAACGTGCAGTGAATGATGATTCTCTCGGTATAAAATACTCCCGGACGGGTTGGCATGCCGTTAAAACCATTGACCGGTTATTAATAATGAAATCGTATAATTTAAGTATGATTCTCAAAATTGTGGGAATAAAAAAAATGTATGCTAAAAAAAAAAATGAGAAAAAAAATGAGATTTTAAAAAGTACATTTTTTTCTTCTATCACAAGTTTGACATTTTGGAGGTTATTAATCAGATTATTTAATCAACCAATAATTTTTAGATATTTTTGAAAGCAATCTTTCAAAAAATCTATGTTAAAGAACACATCTTTCCTTTATATTTCTTTTTTTTTTTTTGAATGTCTGTTTAATTCGAAAAAAATTCAGGTTCTTTGACAATGGATATAATAGGTTTGTATTTATACTAATAATATGAATATAAGCATTTTCACACGCGTACGAACACATATAAGCAAAAACATACACGCACACATAAAGATAGACTCACAAACATCCACATACGTACCCACATACAAGTATATCAAGTGTAAACAAGTAGTTGTAGGAATGTAACTACAAAAATGTTTAAGTATCCTCCAAAGTAATCTGCAAGATTACGACTACACTGGTTTACAAAGGATACTGCTCAGAAAAGATAGCGGTAAAGTCTGTACTACATTCAATCGGCATTTGTCTGTTTGGATTCTCCAAATTAATGGCTAGCACACACACACACACACACACACACACATATATATATATATATATATACTCACATAAATATAGAGAGGGAGAGGAAGGCGGAGCAGGTGCCTGTGGTGTCATGGTTATCGTCGTCGGAAATGTACACAGTGACCAGAGTTCAAATCCAAGAGGAGGCTGTTTGCATTTCACATAGTGCTAATAACCAATTATTCTCCTTCCAGCTATGGGTAAATAGTAGGGCAGACTGTCTCTTTGGGTTAGGTATGGCAACCAGTATAGGAGAAGGAAAACTCTGGATTTAAACCTGCTAAACATCGCTTAAAAACTAACCTTGTGTCATATCATGCTCGTGGTGGAGGGATTGAACTACTGTTGAACTACTTACACAGGTGACTTATTTATTGTGGTAAAGGTTTGTGTGAAACCAGCCACACTTCCTAGATAAGCTGATAATAAAAGAAAGGTCCTCAAGTGGGCTACATAGTTTTCCGAACAACATTCTTCAGCAGACCTCATGAAGCAACGATTATAGGCGTTGGTTCCCTAAGCTTCTAAGTGACAATCATCTAGAGGTTTGCTGGTTCAATCCTGACTGTCGGTGAGTAACAATTCAGGAATACTTAACCCTTGTACCCGGTTATGGTTAACGGAATCAAAGCAAGCGACCCCCGTGGATTCAATAAAAGACGTAGTTCAAAGTTCCGTGTAGGTTCCCTAGTTCGACAAGAAACACCTGAAGAAAGCTGGGGGGACACATCGGCCGACCGAAACGTTGTGAATATAACAATAAAGATGAAGATAATAGTCTGAAAACCCTGAATGATAAAAATCATCAATCTTCGTCTCAGAAATTCAGACAACTAACATTCTTCAGGTTCTGAATTCAAATTTTTCTTTCTGTCCTACCGAGACTTGAGGACCCTGTCTGTCTTGCTATTTTACACATTGCTAGGATGAGAACAAATGGATTCATGCCTTTCCTTGGCTACAGCATTACTATCAGTTTCATGTTGTTCACATGTAAGGCTGACCACATCCGATGATGGTAGTTTTTCCCCTTAAAAAGGACTACACTGTATTACTGGTGAAGGTGAGTGGACTTAGCTTGTTTTAGCTCAGCTGGCCAGTGTTAAGCACTTTCCTTTTTCTTTTTTTATACTCATCAATTAAAAAAACTTGATCACTTATTAATTTTACACACACACACACACATGTATATGATGGACTCTTCCATCAATCGTGACGCATTGACAGTTTTGTTAAGAACATGATCTGTTTTACACATGTTATTTGCCTTTAATGGTGATGGTTTGTGTCGAACCAGCCTGATTTCTTGGATAAGCTGATAATAGAAGAATGGTGCACCGATGTGCAACAGATTCTCTTATACAACAGTTCTCAGGTTTTGAATATAGAGTTTTTCCTTCTGCTAGACTGGTTACTCCACTAAAGCGAGCCCAATCTCTCTCTCTCTCTCTCTCTCTCCTCATCTGTCTGTCTCTCTCTCTCTCTATATATATATATCCTTATTTGTGTATCTCCCTCTCTCTCTCTCTCTCTCTCTCTCTCTCTATATATATATATATATATATATATATATATATATATATCCTCATTTGTGTATCAGCCCAGTCGGCTGGGGCTATAGAATTCACAGACTACATCTCTGCAGAGGAGTAAGAATCGTCCCACCCCATCGAGTGTCTTGGATATGACATTAAACCATTTGATAGTGAGGCTCCAGGCTTGGAGATTTGGGGAATGTGGAGTACCCCTTCATTGCCATTGCTCCCAGGTTCACTCTGACCTGGAGCGGTAGCACCTGATAGGGTCCTATCTACGGGTCGAATAGAACAAATTAAGTGTGCAAGCAAATGACTAATGCTAAATAGCAATATTTGAAACCATATAACTGTGTACAAAAAATAGCTCAAGCTCGATTAAGAATGTTATCAACCAGATGTATTAAGAAATCATATATATATATATATATATATATATATGTGTGTGTGTGTGTGTGTGTGTGTATGCGTGTGTGTGTGTGTATAAACAGGATTTGATATCAAATAACCTACAATGATTGATATGCCATAACCCCCACCCCAAATCATTTGTATATGTACAGCTCTTGGCACCCTTGAATGTTTTGTATATCCTGTAAAATATTTGAGTTAATAATTGTAAATGTACCGAAATTTTAAATTTGTGTTGCCAGAAATATTTAATCTGATATCTAAAGTAATTTAACAAGAAACATTTTTCAACTTGAATATAAAATCTTCAAAGAAAAACGAAAAAATATAACTTTTACTGTAATGATAGCACCTTTCCTTAATAATCCATTGAACACCCTTTGCCAATGATGTCAGCTTCAAAATGTTTTTTGTCGCAATCTATAGACCGTTTGCACCTGTCAGCTGTTAATTTCTCTTATTTTTACTTTGCAGTTTATTCAAGTTCTTGTATGTTTGCAAGTTTCCTTTCTCCAATTACAAATTTTAAGTCTCCACAAATATTGAGATCAAGGACTCATTGCGAGTTTGTTTTTTTTACACTGGGTAGCACGTATCATTTAAAAATTCTTTGGTAATCCTTTAACTACATTATTCCTTCGACACGGTCAAGGCTTCCAGTGTCAGAGGCCGCAAAACGTTACAGATTATCCAATAAGCTTTACAATTGGTTGAGTGTTCTTTTCCTTCCAAGCCAAAGTTCATCGTCTATAAAGAATTCGCTTATGTATATTGCCCAAATGTTGTTTTGTTGTCATTTATCTGTAGAATATTTGCCCAAAAGATTTGTAGTTTGTCCAGGTAGTCTTGAACAAAGATAATACATTCTTTTTTATGCTTTTTTCATCAGTGGGATCCCCTTTAGTCTTCACTCAGAAAGCCCTTCTTGAGTTTGTGCATGGTATATGGTACCCATTGAAAACATGACTCCAGAATGTTCCAGGTTAGTCTTTAGATCTTTAATTGTTTTATGTGGAGTTTTTTCTTCTGTTGTTCGAACTAAACTCGGTCTCGTCGATTTTGCTCTTCTTTTGACGCTCTGGGAAATTTTTGACACTTGCATGCTTCGTAAATTTTGTAATGTGCAAGGTTAGCACTCGTCAGTCGCTAATCAAGCGATATTTGACGACCGTCCCATCAGACGGACGAGTGTGGCACAATCTCTTTGTTACGTGGGTCCGGACGCAAGGCCGTGGCCTAGACGCGTCCGGCGGCTTCAAAAATGCCTCAGGTCTCGTTGGCATTCCTCTAAAGAGGGCCGCCTCAGGCGCTAGGCAATAAACCTAACCCCTCCAAAGAGGGTTAAAGCCTGGGGTGGGGACGGCTCCCAGAAGCTCAAGGAACTTAACCGTCCAGCACGAATGCCAGAGAGTCTGCTGAAAAGCCTCTGCTCGAAGCAGGGGCTGATATTTGTCTCTACCTCCCACCAGACAGGAGTTGACACAAGGTCAATGACCCGAAGGTCGATTATAGTGATGGTTAGGAGAGAAGGTCGGACGAGCCGAGGCTCGAATTCTGCTGGATTATGCTTGTCATCAGCCGACTTAGTGCAATGTGGGCCTGATGAGCCTAGCTGGACTTGGACCCAAATCTGAGTTCAGGCACGTATGCTTGGACAGCAAGGTCCAGTGCTATACAAGGGTGACAAAGATGTCAATGATGCAGTTCGCCCATCCGAAAGTGGTCCAGTCGAAGCCGGGGGCTTTACTTGTCTCTGCCTCCCACCAGACAGGACTTGACACAAGGTCAATGACCCGAAGGTCGATTATTGTGGGGATTTAGGAAAGGGAAAGGTCGAGCACGACACAAGAGTGACAAATGTGACAATGTTGCTGTTCGGTCACCAGAAGGTGGCCCAGCTGAAGCCGAGGGCATTTCTGCATCAAGTCTGCCATGGAGCTTTGAGCGTCCGGCACGAATGCAAGACAGTCCACTGAATAGCCTTTGCACGAAGCAGCGGCTGGTCTGGCGATATTTGACGAACGTCCTACCAGACGGACGAGTGTGGCACAATGGCTTTTTTTTATAGGTCCGGGCGCTGGGCCGTGGCTTAGACGCGTCCGGCGGTTTCAAAAATGCCTCGGGCCCCGTCGGCATTCCCCTTCAGGTGCCAGGCGATGAACCAAACCCAATCAAGGAGGGTTAAAGCCTGTGGGGATGACCCCCAGAGGCTCGAGGAAATTAACCATCCAGCACGAATGCCAGACAGTCTGCTGAAAAGCCTCTCCAAATTGGCCAGATTAATTTTCCAGTATCATTACATCTCCCTGAAACGTATGGGTTTTATGTCCCTAGTAGGTCTTGTACCTCTTCTAGTGATTGTTTCATTTTCGGGATTACTCTGCTCTCCTTGTCTCTCTCTCCCGTATTTCAATCTCTAGGAGATCTAGATCTGTCCTGCACTCAGCTGTAATCAAGGTCGTCTTCTTGCATTATTTGATCTTCATCCGAGTTTTCAAACTCATTCTGGCCCACCTGATCATACATTATTTCGTCTTCTGACGTTTCATTCTGTAAAGATTATTCCAATAAATCATTAACGGAAGGAATATTTTTTGCTCTTCATATTCGCCCAGGAGCCTTATTTGATCTGCATGGGCTAATATACTGTTCCCATTTTCTCTATTTATTTCAGCTGTTTTGTGGCCTTTTTGCATGATAAATTCTGTCTTTTCTGGATTTGATTTTTTGTTCTTTTTGTACCACACTTTTTCATTTGTGGAATACGACGTCGTAAGCAGAGCTCTAATTTGCCTTTTCCATTAAAAAGCTGAAAGACTTTCTAGTCTTCCGGTGTGTAGTATTGTGCGATAGCTTAAAAGCAGCCTGGGTAGAAAAACTTATATTTTTTTTAATCTTTTTGCTGAGAACATGCTTTCAGTCCCATTTTTACGGTTTGCACTATTCTTTCCGCCAACCCATTCGATTGAGGGTGATATGGCGTTGTCTTATACGGTTTACGCCCTATTTTTTTCCAACCATAAATTAAGATCTTCATCACAAAATTATGGTGCATTGTCGGATACCATGGTTTTTGGTATGCCGTTTCTGGAACATATGACCCTTAGAATCTGTTTTATCGTAGAACTTTTCTTGTCTGGCGCACGGTTTACTTTGGGCCAGCCCGAAAAAGAGTCTACTAGTATTAATAAGAGTCCCACTCCAGTAATGTATGCATGATCCATATGCACACGACTTCATGGCTCCATTTCTCTGGGCCATGAATGTAAAGTAGTCTGTGTAAAATTTCTTAATTCTTTACATTTTTTGTATCTTTTTATATATTCTTCGACATCTCGTGAATATCCCAGCCACAATGCTTCTAATTTTATCCTTTTTTGTGAAGCCGTTACTCTACAGTAGATATCATCATGTACACGTTTTATCACCTATTTCCTTTGTGTTTCTGATGGAATTATCAGACCCTTATAACAAATCACTCCATGTTCTATCGTTAATTTTTGTCTTATTTCTTTGTAGGGTCTTTCCGCCCTGGAAAAATTTCTCTATATGTTTTTTCTTATTGTCGATGATATCCTACTTTGTATTTGATCATGTCTCGTTTCCGCAGCCATTCTATCTAAAGACAAAACATCAGTCTCTACCCAATGTAAAAATATATCTTCAAATTCTTCTTCTGTTTTCTCTTTTGACTCCTTGTAAAATCGCAATCATAATAGGGCATCAAAGTGTGGCATTGAAATTCCTTCGACATATTCTATATCGAAGTCAAATGCCATTAATCTTATTGCCCATCTTAGTATTCTCGATGTCGTGCCTTTGTGTAATTCTTTTCTTGGATTGAATATAAACTTTAATGATCTATGATCACTTCCCAAAAGAAATTGTTTTCCAATTAAAAACTGTCGAGCTCTAGCGGTTGTCCCACACAATGGCCAAGGCTTCTTTCTCTATATTTGAATAATTAAATTCAGCGTTCGTTTGTCTTCTTAATAAATACTTTATCAGATGGCCTTTTTGTGATAATATTCCTGATATTGAATGCTCGCTTGCATCTGTGGTTAACGTAATGTGCTTTTTCGGATAAAAAAATTTCACAACTGGTTTCTTTGCCATAATTACTTTTAATCTATCAAAAGGTTTTTGTTGTTTCTCCGGCCAGATAAATTCGACATTCTTTTTTCTTGAACTTGCAAACGGCTCTGTCAAGTTGGTCTATTTTGGTACATATCGCTTGTAGAAATTCACCAATCTCCATAAAGAGTCAAGTTCTTTTTTATTTGTAGGTGTAGCTATTTTTAGTATTTTTTCTATTATTATTTCTATCTATTTCTGCTGTGTCCATGTTGTTTGAATTAGATGGGAATATTTCATAAATAGCAATGTTAAATAGCAATACTTGATACCATTTAACTGTGTGCAAACAAATGATTAATATTAAAGTTATTGGTGTTAGATAGGAATACTTAAAACCATTTAACTGTGTGCAAACAAATGATTAATATAAAATAGAATTATTAGTGTTTGATAGCAACACTTGAAACCATTAAATTGTGTGCAAACAGACGGGCACTAACTCGTTTAGAAATAAAGTAACCTAGAAACTATTCCCTTACAAATTATATATGGACTCTAACAAAACGGCTGGAGAAGAAGCTAGACGGCAATTACACAAGAATGCTGCGAGCAATCTTGAACAAGTCCTGGCGGCAACATCCCACAAGACTCCAACTGTACGGCCACCTGCCTCCTATCACGAAAACTATTTAAGTTAGACGAACCAGACATGCAGGACACTGATGGAGAAGCAGGGACGAGATCATAAGTGATGAACTCTTATGGACCCCCACACATGGCCGAGCAAAAGCAGGACGACCAGCACGAACATACATTCAGCAACTATGCGAGGATACGGGATGTTGTCCAGGAGACCTGCCGGAGGCGATGAACGATAGGGAAAAGTGGCGAGAGAGGGTCAGGGATATCCGTGCTACCAGCACGACATGATGATATATATATATATATATAAACAAAATTTGGCATTAGATAACCCATAAGAGTTGATATGCCATAAAAACAATAAAAAACAGAAAATAATGAAAATGTAACTGGTTTGGTTATTTTTTGCTTAATGGGTTATTTAATGTCAAAGCAACCCTCGTACAAGAACAATAGTGGTACTATTCAACAATTGAAAATTAGCAAAATAGGATGTCATCAAGAATTACAGACAGAATAGTATTATTATACGGATCATGAAAGTGATTTTACTAAAAAAACAGATTGTAAAAGCTTTTGCAATAGAGATACGTTGTAAAAATGTTATTACAGAAATACCTTGAAAGCCAGGAAGTAAGGAATTAAGAAGAAACAAGTATCCATGCAAACTTTACTGACAAAAAACGACTTTTATATTTCTTTTAAAGGTAGTAAATGTATGTAATTACTCCGAGATTGTTGAAAAAAGTTTGTCTGTGTTATCACTACATCGTCAAAAAGCAGAAAAATATCTAACGATTTTAAAGTAAAAGAATTCAAATGTATATATTATAACATATATTTGCATAGAGAAAATAATAAAATATTAATAGCACGAATAGAAAACTTATCTTAACTTCAAAAGAGGAAAAGTCCCCATGACGTAGAGGCTAACATGTGACATCGTGGTAAACGAGTTCGAACTCCAGTTGAACTATTACTTTCACTTTCGGACTAATGCACTTGGAAAGGTATGAACTGACTAATGAACCCCAGCCATACGTTAAATATTACTTCTACTGTTTTTCTACCAGGATTGTTTGGGAATTAAATAGCCCTCGATAGTTGATATGCCATTAAATAAAGAAACCGGAACGAAAATTAAATCATATATGAGGCCAAGGAGAAAATTATGAAAAATATTTATTTCGATATGCCGCCACCATTGGCATAATGGGTAGAGTGTTCGCCAGTGGTCCGGGAGACCAGGCTTCAATCTCAGGTCAAGTCATACCAAAGACTCAAAAAATGGTATTTGATGCCGCCTTGCTTAACACTCAGCATTATAAGGTAAGGATCAAGGGTAGTGTGGAGCAATCCTGGGAAAGGAGTAGTGCTCTCCACAACACCTCAGTGTAGTTGCTATTGAAAAGGAAGCCTTTGGGTCAACCTCGACTACGGTCGCCAACTTTATGCCTCCATTAAATCAAATAATTTTTGAAAATGTGTTGTATTTGATCCTGCACCCTTTGAGGAATTTTGTCGAATTTATGATTTTCTCTGAAAATACCTCTAATCAACTTTTCCAGATTTATTATAAATTGTAGACTTTTTTCTTTCATTTTTTATCGGCTAATAAAGAATGATGTGAATAAATTTGAACAGTTAGCGTTCCTACTTTTACTAGTGACTGGTTGTCTCGGCTCTCAAGATTCGGACACACAAATACAAGTCTTGTTTTTCGATGCATATTAATTGGTCGTAGGGTGCAAAAACGATCTGAACGTTGCGATAAAGAGACAAAATGTATATATACCAACCCCTTTGCACGAGCAAGGTCAATTTTAAGCGGAATCCAAGAGGTTTGAATTCAGAGTTTCCCTTCTCCTAGACTGGTTGCCATATCAAAGTTAAGGAGCTCAGTCTGTCCTACTATTTACCTACAGCTAAAAGGAGAATAGATAGACTCGTACCTTTCGCAAGGGTATAAGTGTTATGAGAAATCCACACAGGATTCGAACTCAGGTCGTCGAGTCCATTTCCGACGACGGTATCCATTACACCACGAGATGAAAGAGACAAAATGTAAGATGAAAAGAAAATTAGTTGGAAATAATGAAAATTCTTTTCATTGAATCTTTTCGGGGATTATTTTATGGTTGAGGTAGTTGCGTAATTTCCATCGGTGGCAATGGTCCGTTTTCCGAAGAGAGACTTCCTCATTTAGAAGATTGGTTGAACACAGTCTTCCTAACGGTGCCTTCACATTTTGCTCTCTGAACGAAGCATTGGGTAAACTTTTTACGATCTTGACTGATTTCGAACCGATGGTCATTAAAGCTTTACCAACGAATATCATGATCTCTGAAATCTGTGAATCTAAAAATCTTAACGCAAAAAAAAAAGCTACTCACCATATAGTTATTTAAAAAGCTTAGCGCTGTTTTGGTATTAGGACACAAGAATAGGGCACCCAGTCGTAATGATCTAGCAGATCAGGTTGCTGACTATTACATAACAATGAGGTATCCCAGATAGGAGAACACATATATTCGCGTTGCAATAGTTATTTGTATGAAAAGGGAACAAAAGGGAACATGGCTGACATAATCAAAGAACAATACTAAGTTGTGAACTCACGTGATTCAGTATCTGTCACCATGTGCAAGAGAATGCATGTACAAATGCAAGTAATAAACTATTCAACATATTTTGCGTTCATAGCTTTTTTTTCGTATATATATATATATATATATATATATATATATATATATATATATATATATATATATATATATATATATATACAAAGGCGGATCAATAAATCCATAGCTTGCACGAAATTATTTGTTAGATTCAGATCTAAAAATCACTGTATAATGCCCTATATCTCTGAATAATATTCACCACTGAATTAAGTGCACTTATTAAGCGAATAAAGTTAAAATAAAAACTTTTCCATCATTATCACACAAGATTATAGAAATATCTACGTTTACACACACACACACACACACACACACACACACACACACATATATATATATATATATATATTCATATTCATATTGCTAAGTCTTCGCGGTGTGGTAGTTAACATGCTGGACTGTGGTATCATAGTAAGCGAGTTCGAACGCCAGTCGCGCCATGCCGTTCACTTTCGGACTAAAACCTTTGAGGAATGATACGAGCTCCCTTTATCCCCGCCATTTGTTAAATAGTATCATTGCACTTCTCTTCCAACGATAGCTTTGACATTAAATAACCCATAATGGTTGATATGCCATACCGGGCAATTAATATTATTGTTAGAGTATTCGCCAATGGTCCGGTAGACTAGGATTCAATCCCAGGTCGAGTAATACCAAAAACTTAAAAAATGGTACTTGATGCCTCCTTGCTTAATACTCAGCATTATAAAGTATGGATCAAGGGTAAATGAAGCAATCTAGGAAAAGGAGTAGCGCCCTCTCCTACACCTTGGTATTGTAGCTATTGAAAAGGGAGCCTTCGAGTCGCCCTTAACTACGATCGGCTAACTTATATATATATATATATATATATATATATAGGGTATTCTTAGTCCAGTTAAACCGGAGTTAGGAGTAATTCCATCAGGACAAGAAATTATTCATGAATGAATATTTAAAATTTTCCTGGTAAAGAGCTCAATGTACCAATAATACAGAGCAATAAATTCTTTAAAAAACAACGAAACCGGTCACATAGGATTTTAATTATAAATTTATTTCATTCCTGTTACGCATTTTAGAAATTTCCAAAAACACGAAAAAAATTAACAGGACTTCTTCAGATCTTTTTGATAAAAAAACTAGAATAGATACATCAGAGTGGGAGGGGATAAAAGAGGGGTGAAGAGTTACCTCTTCATTAAGCCCACTTCCGTTTTAAATGTAAATTTCGGTTAGCAATGTAGTAAAATTATCCTATGTGACCGGTTTCGTTGTTTTTTCTTAAAGAAAGTATATATATATATATATATATATATATATATATATATATATATATATATATATATATATATACCTACTTTATATAGATCGATACAAAGATATCAGTATCAGTGTGGTTATTGAAAAGTTTTAATTTTTGTGAGAGAAACCTTCCGTTGACAGCAGCATTTGATGTTTTTATTCATGTACATAAAATTCGAAAATCTATATAAACTTATGATTTATTTTGATAGCTTTGGAGGTGCCCATGGTGTAGTCGTTATCGTCGTAGGAAATGGACACGGCGACATGAGTTCAAATCCTGGACGAGACTGATTGCATTTCACATAGCACTAATACCCTTGGGAAAGGTATGAATCCAATTATTCTCCCTCCAGCTATGGGTAAATAGTATGACAGACTAGGTTCTTCAGCCTTGGTTAGGCAACTAGTCTAGGAGAAGGAAAACTCTGAATTCAAACCTGTTAAACTCCGCTTAAAAATTGACTTTGTGTCATATCCTGCCCGAGCGGAGGGGTTGGTAAATAGTATCATGGTAATATAAAAGAATAAAAATATCAAAGAGAGGGTTGTCCTCGCGGTGTAATGGTTAAAGCGCTGCACAGCGGAATCGTTGTATGCGAGTTTGAACTCGTCATGCTATTATGTTCACTTTCGGACAAATACCTTTGGGAAAGGTATGAACCCCTTTATCCTCCCAGCTATGGGTTAAATAGTACCATTACTGTTCTTCTGGAAGGATGGCTTTGGCATTAAATAACCTACAAAGGTTGATATGCCATTAAACAATTAAACAAAGAAACCAGAAACCGAAAAATATCAAAAGTATCTTTTATATATGAAAAAACTTACGCACGTGTTTCTTCCAATGTGTGTAATGGTTTGGTCTACTTTATTTGTTTAACGGCATATCAATTCCTTATGGGTTATTTAATGTCGACAACGTAAATGTTTAATTGTAATCATAACTACGTTTTTCAATGTTCGATTGCACTTTTTTTTTTATTTGTCTGCAATTATTTGTTTGAGAAATAATATGATATCAAATATTCCAGTCCAATACTAATAATTGACGTGGACGGGGAATCACCGTGGCATATCGGCCGGCTAACGTGCTGGACTGCGACAATGTAGTGAGTGAGTTTGAACTCCATATATCATTTCCTCTATTTGCAAACCGTTCAAATTGATAATTCAGTTCACTATATATATATATATGTACACTATAGCAAAATGTAAACAAAAGAAAGCTGCTACATAATGCCTTGTAATTCCCGAGCTGACGTATGTCAACGGATGGCTGAGTGGTATGATACTAAGCCGAAAGTAAAGTTGGGCAGGTTTCGATCCCAGCTTAAAGCGTCCTTCGTGTCTAGCCACACTGAAGTGTTGTGATACAACGAAACAGTCTGTGGATAATATATATATATATATATATATATATATATATATATATATACGAGTATCGTATGTATGAAAATTTCTGATCCTAACCAAGATTTTATATTTGTCACACACTCCTCACCTTTTTATGAGCCTCACCTGCACAGAAATTAAATAGGATTGCGGAGACTCAGAATCAACGATGCTTGGTATTGTATAGTAGAGTTTGTATGTAGTATATATACTATTCCATATATATATATATATATATATATATATATATATATATATATATATATCCAATTCATATATATATATAATATAATTTTGTATATAGTATAGTATAGTTTGTTATATTCATTGTGTTCAATATCATTCATAAATCTGCGAAAAACCAGCAGTTACCAAGCGCCACTGATTATGTCTATGCCATCCTAATTTATATATATACTATAGCGATTATCTTGAACGCTCTTTTTATGTAAACATACCGAAGTATATATATATATATATATATATATATATATATATATATATATATAGATTGTATGTATATGCACATTTTACGCATACGTGAGTACATAAATAAATGATGAAAAAGCATTAATTTCACACATTTTTTTATTCTTCAAAATAATGTTCTATCTTGTCATTGCACTTAATTCAGAGATGGATTAATTGTATGGAATAAACATTATATATTGAAAATTGTGAGGGCGGTGCCCGTGGTGTAAATGTTATCGTCGTAGGAAATGGATACGACGACACGAGTTCAAATCCTGGACGAGACTGATTGCTTTTCACATCGCACTAATACCCTTGGGAAAGGTAAAATCCAATTATTCTCCCTCCAGCTATGGGTAAATAGTAGGACAGACCGGGTTCTTCAGCCTTGGTAAGGCAACTAGTCTAGGAGAAGGAAAACTCTGAATTAAAACCTGTTAAACTCTGCTTAAAAATTGAGCTTGTGTCATATCCTGCCCGAGCGGAGGGGTTGGTAAACAAGATATATTGAAAATTTCAAATAAAATCAAATCAGGTAGATAATTACATTTTAGATTACTAGTTAATCTCTCTCTCTCTCTCTCTTTCTCTCTCACACACACACACGAGTGCGCGTACGTACATTTATATTTGCGCTTATATATCTATCTATCTATCTACAAACGCATTATTTCTTAGTGTATACATTCATTTAAAAATGTATATGTATGTGTTCATTTTTGAACTAATAATCTTGATGAAAGGTACGAACTTCTACCCCCCCCAGTTGTAGGTTAAATAGTACCACTACTGTTCTTCTACAAAGAAGAATGAAATAACCCACAAAAGTTGAAACGCCTTTTGAACAAAGAAACAAAGAAAATGTATAATTATTATTATAATTACTTTTTGCGAGTTTTTCACACCAGCATCAACTGGTGGTCTTCCAATGGAGTCCGAGTGACAACAAGTCTCTTCAGTTCTCCAGGACTTACCAATACTCTAGTCTGGGTGGTCTCAATTTCTAACTCTTCCAGTCCCCTTTCTAATCTTTTGGGGACCGTTCTAAGCGCACCAACTACAATTGGTATCACCGTTACCCTCACATTATACAGCTTTTTTAGTTGTAGCATATATGTATATATACATATATACAAATAATAATTATAATAATAATAATGATTTTAAAAAAAGAAAATTTGCAAAATTGTCGACTTTGCTGTCCCGGCTGACCACAGAATAAAACTGAAAGAATGTGAAAAGAGAGATAAGTACCTCGACCTTGCTTGAGAATTGAAAAAACTATGGAATATGAAGGTGACAATTATACCAATTGTGATTGGTGTTTTTGGCACGGTAACTAAAGGATTATTAAAGGGTCTGGAGGATTTGGGAGTTAGCGGCCGAGTGGAGACCATCCAAACGACAGCATTATTGAAGACGGCCAGAATACTGAGAAGAGTCCTGGAGACTTGAGGAGACTTGCTGTCACTCAATCTCCAGTGAAAGACCATCAGCTTAGGCTGATGTGAAAAACTCTAATGAGTAAACAATAATAAAGACGCAACAAAATAGTAAATGTAGGTCATGTGGTGATAGAGACGAAACGATCAATCACATAATAAGCGAATGCAGCAAATTAGCACAGAAGAAGTATAAGACTAAACACGACGGGATGAGCAAGGTGATCCACTGGGAGTTGTGCAAGAAATACAAATTTGACCATACGAACAAATTGTATATGCACAACCCAGCATTTGTTCTAGAGAATGACACACATAAACTCCCATGGGACATACAAACTGATCACCTAATCTCGGCCTGAAGATAAGACCATATAATAATCAACTAAAAAAGAAAAGAAAAAGAGAACTTGCAAAATTGTGGGCTTTGCTGTCCCGGCTGACTAGAAAATAAAACTGAAAGAAAGTGAATTCAAGGATAATTACCTGGACCTTGCTAGGGAATTGAAAAAACTATGGAACATGAAGGTGACAATTATACCAATCGTGATTGGTGCTTTTGAATTACGAAAGGGACTGGTGGACTTGGAGGTTGGAGGACGAGTGGAGACCATCCAAACTACAACATTATTGAGAACGGCCAGAATACTGAGAAGAGTCCTGGAAACTTGAGGAGACTTGCTGTCACTCATATTCCAGTGAAAAACCATCAGCTAAAACTGATGTGAAAGACTCTCAAATAATAATAATAATAATAATAATAATAATAATAATAATAATAATAAAATGCTGAATTTTACTAAATAGAATTTTACTGAATAGAATTTTACTGAATAGAATACTGAGAAGAGTCCTGGAGACTTAAGGAGACTTGTTGTCACTTTGACTCCAGAGAAAGACCATCAGCTAATATCATTGATAGAGCATATATATTTAAGTTAGGAATGTGTATACATAGTGTCAACAGCGCTTTTTTGACTTAGTTTGTCGCCTATATATATATATATATACGCATGTAATGTGTGCGCGTTTTAATCAATCTGTACACATTTTCAATTACATATTTGCATACACATACGTGGTTAAAAAATTGTCCTGTGTATATACAATTGGGTGGGTGTCATTTAACTGTGTAATCATTTTAGTTGTAAATTTCTATTTCAATTAATGATAAGCCAAGGAGATGTTTTTCCCAATCGTTTTTTTGTCTTCTTTTGTTTTCTTTTGTTTTATTCTTTTTTTTTTTTAAACCCGAGAATAATCAATTAGAAAAAACTAAATTCATCTCTTCAAAGCTTGACTTTCACTGTAGAAGCGAATACATTACTTTAGACTGACACAATAAACAACGATTCGGCTGATCAATAAGTTCGTTTTACTCTCCTTGGCATCTCAATAGAATATCTTTAAACAGATCTTTCTCTTTACACGTCACACAGAATTGACCGTAATTATGTGTCTTTAACTCGAAACATTTATGTACTTTATGAGGGGAGATGCCGAAGAGGAGCCTTTCCTTTCGTTTAGATTCATTGTATTATTTCTTGTTTGAGTATATGAAAAAAAATCGCGAATTAATTCTATTCTTTTCCCTTCAAGCTTATATAGGTAAGTTCTCAAGATGGAATTAAAATAAAACAAAATTGGACGAGTAAATATGGGACACGTATGTTTCAATATATATATATATATATATATAAGTAAAGTTGGCGACCTTAGTCGAGGGTGACCCGAAGGCTCCCTTTTCAATAGCTACTACACCAAGGTGTAGCAGAGGGTGCTACTCCTTTCTTTGGGTTGCTCCACTTTATCCTTGATCCTGACCTTATAATGCTGAGTGCTAAGCAAGGCGGCATCAAGTAGCTTTTTTTGAGTCTTTGGTATGACGACCTGGGATTGAACCTCGGTCTCCCGGGCCATTGGCGAACGCTCTACTCATTAGGCCAATAGTGTGTGTATGATTTAGTCATTCGAAATATAAAGTTTCTCTTTGTATGGCACGAAACAAAAAGTATGCGTATAAATATATTTGTACATACATACATATTTACATGTGTGTGATTACGTCTGTGACATTTAATAAACTTAAGCTTAATTTTGCAGAGGTACAAACTCACAATTGTGAGGTTTTCAGTGAGGTTCGAACTCACTATACTAGCAAATTTGTTAAACAAAGACGTTCTATCTATCTATCTATCTATCTATCTAATATTGTTCTATGAAGTTTGGTAAGAATTGATCTACAAGTATCCATTTTATACAAATATACTTATGCATTTTTATATGCATGCCACACACACACACACACACACACACACACACACACACACACACACACACACACACACGTATACGAGTGTCTTGGCACAATACTTTTCAGATTAACTTGCTGATGGGTGAGTTCAACTCGTACTGGGTGCTCAAAATTGTTGTCATGTATAAAAGTAAACTTGATAAATGAGTCTACGTAACGTAGGCTAAATACGAAAACACCTGGAAAATGCAATTTACGTTTTTTTTTTAATAAAACAGGAAAGGGCGCTTAACACACACGTGCGACATACACTCCTGTGTATTTGAAGCGTATATGTTGAATTGAATAAATGTATTTATGCATATGGATATATGACAATATCATTACTTAATATCAATATTTGTGATATACGATATGTCAGGTCGCCAGTGTGCGTGTAAAAGAAGCAGTTTCTGGTTTCTGTGTTGAATGGCATATCAACCTTCTCAGAATATTTAATGCTAAAGTCATCCTTGTAGATTAAGGGTAGTGACACTATTTTACCCATTGCTGGGAGAATGTTCGGGCTTATACTGTTCGCAAGTGTAATCGTCCGAAAGCGAACGTCATAGCGCAACTGGGATTCGAACTCGCTCACTACAATGCCGTAGCGCAGCGCTTTAGCCAGTACGCTTCGGAGACTATACTTTTCTATTTAACAATTCTAACAAGCCTACAACTACAATTGTCAACATTTCGCTTGCATTTAAAACTAAGAGAAGTTGATTGACCGACTGCTTGAACCCCGATGAGTTACTGAACAGATGAAGTAATCATGGGAAAGGGATTCTCATTTGTTTCCTTCCTCATACCAGTGGCGAGAGATTCTGTCAAGATATACAGTAATAGAATAAAGGGAAAAGTGGTTTCATGCATTTACTAAGAAGAGTATTAGTGCGAAGAGAAGATAAAGAAACTTAGTCGAATTTCTTGGTTTGTCAATTCCGTTTTCCGCGTCGGTAAACATGAGGCTACTTCACTCCTCATATATATATATATATGTATGTATGTATGTATGTATGTATCTATCTATCTATCTATCTATCTATCTATCTATCTATCTAAGGTTGATATCTATTTCAGCTTGTTCCAATCAATCTATCTATCTGTCTATCTATCTATCTATCTATCTTGCAAACTAGCAAGCCTGGCTTCATCATATCTTGAAATTGCTAAATCTACTAAATGAACTGCCTGGAATTATGGAGAGTTTATTCTCTTTTACTCTTTCTTTTCTAAGTTAGGACAAATATCGACTGAACTAAAATAAACGGAATTAAAAACAAAAGAAAATCAACTTTCTCTCTTTTTGTCTCTTTCACTCTCTTTCTCTCCCCCCCTCTTTGTCTATGTCTTTTTGTGGTGGTGGTGGTGATGATGGTGGTGTTCTATTGTAAATAGTAATCAATCACAATTTGCTGTATGATGGAATCATATCTTAGCTCTTTCGCCTGGACTCAGAGCATTTTTATATTCGGCTTCGGATCAAAGTGTCTGTTTCCAGGAACTTCTCTCAAAGCTCAGAGTGTAGTTTCTGTGCGCTTTGTAAAAACTGTTTGACAATATACATACATACATATATATATATATATATATATATATATATATATATATATATATATATATATATGAATATGTGTGTGTGTGTGTGTGTGTGTGTGTACATATCGTATTTTATATATGTACATAATTCAATACTGTATTTACGGCTGCTGTGGGTGTATTTAGACATCTTCTCTAAAATTGAATTAAAACTTATTTGTTTAATGTCTATCTAAGGAAATACAGATTTTACACGGAAAGAATGAAGAAAAATAAACAAAACAAAATAAAAACGAAAACCAAACATGAAAAAAAAAGCACAAAAAAAAAAAAAGCAAAAAACTAAAAACAAAAAAACAAAAAAAGGAAGAAAAGAAAAACACTTTTTCTCCTGTTTTAGATTATGTTTGCGGTAAGGAGCCTCACCTGACCAGACACTTGGAACAGAACCTCATACCTTGTCAGAGACAGTCCCATACTTCACCAGTGGGCAAGTGTTCCATATCAAATGCATGTAAGAAAGCCAAAGCCCTTTAAAAACTTCATATCTATGTAACGAAAGTTCATTCGTTGGTAGTTGACTTTACTACAAGTAGTAGTATCAGTAGTTATAGCAGTGATGTTTTTTTTTTTTTTTGGCTGGGGGTTGGGGTAATGTACTACTATTTCTTCTGTTTCTAATATAACAACAACAACAACAACAACAACAACAACAACAACAACAAATACTACTACTACTACTACTACTACTACTTCATGAATACTGGTTTGGGGAAAATGGTTTAGAAAAAGTGAAAACGGTGCTTATGGGATTACCGTGATACACGTTGGAGATCCCTCCATTTATCCTCACTTTGTCTCAATAATCGCGCCTATCTTTCCCCTCCCCGTATCTTCCGAAGTAACGCACGCCCCACCCAGACAGCAAAGTCCCTCCACCATCCCTTGTAACACCCACATCAAAATCATCCCTTCCCCTTTCAGAACCCTTTCTTCATCGACTCCGTCCTTCGAATAGCCTCGGCCTGCACCGGACCGTTCACCAGTACTGGACATCCATCCCACCCTGCTAAAAACAGAACAACCTGCTGGTCCGTTTCTGTGTTTTATTGACGGCCGGCCGCTACGGAAATAGTAAGCAGTGGCACCTTTCTCTCGGACAAGTGTATAAAGTCTGCTTTTCATACTTCGTACCTATATTAAAAAACAAAAAAACAAAAAACAAAAAAACAACAAAAAACAAAAACGAAAAAGAAAAAAAAAAAGAAAGAAAAGTAAAAAAAAAAAAAAAGCCGTAATAACGATTAATCAGTGATCGCCTGAGACAATTTGGATCGATATTTTCCTTTCAAAATGCTAATCACCAGTTACGACTTTTTACCTTTATTAATTATCGGGACAATCTACCTTTTGTCGTTGGTGTCTATTTCCAATGGAATACGATGGTTGTGAGTATATCAATTTGATCTTTTTTATTTACTGGGTGAGGAGACAAAGTGGTTTTTCAGTTGTTTGATTTATTTATTTATTTATTTATCAAGCTATTTACTTGCTTATGTATTTGTTTATTTATAATAATAATAATAATAATAATAATAATAATAATAATAATAATAATAATAATTGTCAGAATCCTGAGACGAGTCCTGGAGACTTGAGGGGACTTGCTGTCACTCAAACTCCAGTGAAAAACCATCAGCTAACATTGATGTGAAAAACTCTAAAGGAGTAAAATAATAATAATGATAATAATGATGATGATGATGATGATAAACACCAACCAGAACCAATAACAGAAGCCAAAGAATCTATCATTCTCTGGGACTTTGCTCTCCAGCATTAAGAATATTATACAGTAGTTAAGGACTACAAAAGAAAAACATGTCTTCTTATCGATGTATCAATGCCAACAGATAATAATGTACCAGTCAAAGACTTTTACTATGATAAAAATAAGTAGATATAAGGACCTGGAAAAAGAAATTGTGGAAATGTGGCACCTTAAAACTACCACCGTACTAGAAATAGTGGGAGCCCTGGGTATGATCAAGGAAAGGACAGATAAATACATTAGCAAGATACCTGGCAGTCCCCAGCCTATATGAAATACAAAAAAAAAAAAAAAAATTGCACTTAGTGGAATTGTAAATCTCCTTAGGAGGAGAGTACTATCAATATGACAGAAAAATATCACCAAAAAAAGAGGCAACAAAAAGAAAAAAAAAAGGTCCAGTGCATATAATCATTACTTTCCCCCGCCGAGATTTTGGGCAAAGGCCCGGTGAAGGGATTGTAAGAAACCGAAAGTAAAGCTGAAAATTAAATAATAATAATTATTATTATTATTAACAACTTGCTGCCACTTGATCTCTTATAAAAGCCAGTAATAGTAATTTACTAACCTTTTCCTTAGATGTGGCACAAGGCCCAATGAATGGGTCACCCAATGAGACTCGAACTTACTCGTGTAAGTTTGTTTGTCTAGGTTGCAAACCATTACACCATCATCTAGTTTGAAAATTGAATAAATAGATAATAATAATAATAACAACAACAACAACAACAACAACAATAATAATAATAATAATAATATAAAGAAAACGATTGTCAGGGTAGTGGAGACAGTCATGAAAAACCTTTCTAAAAAATTGGAAGATCTCGAAATTAAGAATAGAAACCGTTCAGACGGCACTTTTATTAAAGGATATCGAGGAGAGTATAGGAGCATTGGAGAGATTTGCTGTCGCTTGATCTCCAGCTGGGGACATCAGATACTCCTGATGTATATAACCTCATAAGGATAATTCTTGAAACTCGTTAAACAAAAGCATTATAGTAATTGCTAAGAATACGGAGAATGCCAGGGTATTGAGATAACTTATTGTCACTTGTTACCCTGTAATAACCGCTTGAAACTGGTGAAAAAATTATTATATATATATATGGGGGTGTCTTCGTGGTGTAATGGTTAAAGCGACGGACAGCGAAATCGTAGTAAGCGAGTTCGTACTCCACTCGTGCTATTACGTTCATTCTCAGACAAATACCCTTGGGAAAGGTAGGAACCCCCTTATCCTCCCAGCTATGGGTTAAATAGTACCACTACTGTTCTTCTAGGAGAATGGCTTTGGCGTTAAATAACCTACAAAGGTTGATATTAAACAAAGAAATCAAATCAAATCATATATATATATATATATATATATATATATATTAAAAGAATAGATTTAAAAAGAATAATATGGAGATAACAGGTGTGGAAAGCGCTTTTTCTAAAGATTTAAAAAATGGTTTTAATGATTACAATGAAACGCCAAAAAATAAAGAACCAAAAAAAACAAAAAACAAAAAACAAAACCGAATGCTTATTATAAAAATCAGTGTTTTTTTTTTTTCTTTTCGAATGAATTGTTAGCCTAAAGAAAACTGAATTTATTTCAAATTATGTATCAAAGTTGATTCAACGAAAATGTTCCATAGACAAAAAGGAGAAAAAATATGAACCGAATGAAAATCATTGTCAATAATTATTAAAACTGTTTTTTTAGGTGACGGAATTGATAAAGAATTTTTTAGGTATTTGCAAAAGTTTACAGAATTTATTTTCATTCAAAATGTTTTCTACACTGTATATCTAGTCTCTAGTTTTCAATAAAACGAAAAGAAGGCACTGGGAACTTTTGTACAGACCTTTTACAACTGGTGGCAATGATCTGTGTTCGAGCTTAGTTTAAAAAAACATTATTTCGAATGCTGCTTTTTAAATAGGGAAGTTGTATTTACCAGTTGAAAGATTAGAGCAATGCAATCTTCCTTGGTTCTTTATTTGAATAAAGTGCAGTATCATGATAATCGATGTACTTCGAATCGTGCTCTAACACAATATTTGAGATTAGATTGGCGTGTACAAGTCTTTCTTTCTTTCTTTTTTTCTTTCAATTTTTGAAAAATAATAGATACCGAATGCAAAATGGTTTTAAAAGTTAGGAAGGAAAGAAACACACACACACACACACACACACACACACACACACACACACACACACACACACACACACACACACACACACACAAAGAAAAAAACAAAGCAAAATAAAACAAACAAACCCCTAAAGACAAACACTTGAAAAAATGGA
This sequence comes from Sepioteuthis lessoniana, assembly GCA_963585895.1. Classification (NCBI taxonomy): domain Eukaryota; kingdom Metazoa; phylum Mollusca; class Cephalopoda; order Myopsida; family Loliginidae; genus Sepioteuthis; species Sepioteuthis lessoniana. Next base: position 7,797 of record CAUZXS010001269.1, on the reverse strand, counting down.
ACCTTTGGTTCACAATAGAAATCCGAAGACCGATTGAAACTTTCTATGCTAACGTGACACTAAAATCTGTGCGAATGCTGGAGACAAGATGTAAAATACAGTCACTCAATCATTAGCGATGACAATTAAAATCTAGAAATAATAATAACAATAATAATAATAATAATAATAATAATAATAATCTTCCATTTCCCATAATTCTTATCTACCCCTTTGTTACCCAGATATACAATATATTATTTTACTCCTGACGCGTTTTTCACACCAACGTTAGCTGATGGTATTTCACTGAAGTCT
>CAUZXS010001269.1:0-2500 GCA_963585895.1 Sepioteuthis lessoniana | reverse complement strand
ACTGCAATCCAATAATGAAAAAGACATCTTAGACGAAAAGATTTCCAAAATGTTATCCTTCTGGTGAGTATCAATCCCATATATCAAAGAATATATATATATATATATATATATAGTTAAACATGTATATTCATACGAACGCACAAAAACTCATACACATACGTATATACATACATACACACATAAAACAAATATATATACATATATATATACAGACATATATACGTGTATATATATATATATATATATATTTACTTACACACACTCATGCGTAGAGATACATATATAAACATATATATATATATATATACACACACACGCATACATACTCGTAGAAACATATACAACTTTGCATATAAATACACATATATTAATATACGCATAGATATATTCATATACATATATATGAATAAGAATACGGACACACACGAACGCACACACGTACATACATATTTATACATCACACACACACACACACACACACACACACACACACACACATATATATATATATATATATATATATATATATATATCTTTTGGCTCATTTAGAGCCAAGTTCTGTTTTTACACGTATATCTGTGATTTGAAGACGAATAATTTGTGGAAAACATTTTTTAAACGAGCCAGAGATCATTTACTTCGAACAGAGATAATTGGTGTCAAGCAAATTAAATGATTAAATATTTCTCCGTGAACGATAAATGGGACCCTAAAAGGCACAAACACACCAAATCGGAAAGGACCTGAGAATAACATCAGTGAAGGGGTACACCACATTCCTCAAACTCTAAGACTGGAACCAAACCGTCAAATAGTTTAGTGTCAAATCAAAAAACACTCGGTGGGAAGGGGGCTCTTCGAAAATTGGAAAGATGTAGCTTCGGACAGTGTGGCCGAATATATATATATATACATACACATTTTAACATATTCGTCTATGCATACATATGTATATACATTAATATATATGTATAAATATACACGCACACAATCATATATATGCGCGAATAGATAAACATGCATATTAACATATTTATGTAAATAGATGTACATATGTCATATATAAATATTTACATGTACATACATATATAGATATATATATATACATGCATAAATACATACATAAATATATACATATACACATATATACACATATATATGTGTGTATATGTATATATATGTGTATGTGTATTTGTATATATATATAAAAGTGTGTGCATATGTGCATATAAATGTATATATCTGTGCGTATATATATATATATATATATATATATATATATATATATATATATATTTACAAATGTATATGCATATTTATATATATATATATATATATGTACACACACACACACACACATACATATATATATATAAATATATAGACAGACATTAATACATACAAAAATACACACACACACACATATATATATATATATATATATATATATATATATATGCATAAATATATATATATGCATATATAAGCATTCATTCATATGTATGAACATACATAGACGTGATTGCCCAGTCGGCAGGGGCTGTAGAATACACCGACTGCACCTCTGCAGAAGGGTAAGATCCCTCCAATAAGTGACCTAAATATGACACTAAACAATCTGATGGTGAGGTTCCAGTGATGCCGGGGCTTTGGGGAATGCGGAGCTCCCCTTCATTGCCATTGTTCTCAGGTCCACTGTGGCCCGGAATGGTAGCACCTGATAGGGCCTTATCTATAGGTTAAATAGAACTAAACTGCATACTTAGAATTTTTGACAAAACTGAATAGTTTGAAATGTTTTTGGCAATGAAACTGTGTACTTATGCTAAAGAGCAGTGTTTGAAATAGAATTGTTTTTGACATTGAAACTGTATTTACATAAAACTGAATTGTTTAATATAGAACTGCTTTGAAATTTAACAGTGTAAATAAAATCTATACTTATACTCAACTGAATTGGCTTAATTAGAAGTGTTTGACTAAACTGAATAACTTGAAATAGAAATATTTTTGACAATTAACCTGTGTGCTCATGCTAAACTGAATAGTTTGAAATAGAATAGATTCTTTGTATAAAATGGATTTGGTATTAAATAACCAAAAAAAAAAAAAGCAAAAAAAAAAAAACGGTTAATATGCCATAAAACTCAACCAACCAACCAACCATAGATGTAAAACATATATGAATACAACCATATATATATATATATATATATATATATATATATATATATATATACATACACATTGGTATATATGTATATATACGAAAATATATACATAAAAGGATATATACATCAGTATATGCATATAGAAAAGCAGATACGTATGTGCATGTCTGTATATATATCTCTGTGTGTGTGTGTGTGTGTCTGTATGTGTGTGTGTAAATATACATAAATATATATAAGTAAAGTTGGCGACAGTTGTCGAGGGCAACGCGAAGGCTCCCTTTTCAACAGCTACTACACCGAGGTGTAAGGAAGGGCGCTACTCC